>ML833186.1:51846-95264 GCA_009831015.1 Picea engelmannii
AACTCATGACCTCCAAGTAGCCCAAAGGCCCCACACATTCACGCCAACCACTACACCACACTATGGGTCTTGTTTGCAATGTGGTTTAATTATTGTTTAAATGTAAAGTCTACACTAATGCGCCAAAGAAAGGGGCTAGGCCTTCGGCCCAGCCCCTGGTTACATCTATTGTACCACATGACCATAATACTCTGCCCACCTAGGGTCTTAACTCAACCATACACTAAATATAGCATATTCTGTTATATTTAGAACTATTCCGCTGTTTAACCGCCTGCCAAAACCTCTGCCAGAATTAGCAGAGCACACCAACAATATGATAAAATAGGAAGTTTGTGGGATTTGACCCCAAAACCTCCCAACAAACTATGCCTTCATTTAGACGATCTAACCAACCTGCCAACCAATGCACTTATTTCATAACCGCCAACTTTTGGTATAAAAAGGGGGCATCCGCCAGAGTTCACACACAAGAGAGCACGGAGATGGGGCAGGCTGAGTGCATTCATACAATATGGATTTGGGCATATTTTTCAAGATTTTGGCATGGATTTCGAGATCTGTCAGTTATTAATTTCAAGAGTAGTGGCACAAAAACCGAGGCATGGGTGTCTTGGGGGCTCGAAAATGTCCGACTCGGATTGAGGTGTGGAGATAGTCATTTTTAGGTAAAATGACACCATGAACGTAGTGGTGGTGTTGGTTTTCTGATCTGAGCAAAGCTTCTATGGATTAACTCTAGAATGAGGTATACTCATGTATTTTGCCCAATTCTTTTGTGGAGTTACTAAAAATACCTACCCATTTGAGAGAAGGACCCGGAGACATAGTCCACCAGGGAAAAACTCCGTTATCAATTTCTTTGTGTTCATATTGCATGATTATGTCTCTTTCATTTTGAGTTTTTCCTTCTTTACGGTGTACTTTTGTTTATGCTCATTTTATGCAATTCTTTAATAAGTCACCCGACGAACAGATCCTGTATCACCTCTCAAGCTCCCTTCTTGTGGAATCATAGCCCCCTATAACTCTATTCCTTGTCCGTCTAGCAACCAACGAGGTTGTTATTATTAATAATGATCAAAACATTACATTTCTTGGGCACACTGGCCTTTTAATAATTGTTTGGGCACTCCGACCTCTCAACATTGTAACAACACATTATTTTAAAATGGGGGTTCAAAACCTGGGGTGTTACATCCCCTCCCCCTTATTTTGGCACTGTCCTCAGTGCATATACAAGAAAAATATCCACATCTCAAATTTACTCAAAAAGTTGTGGGTACTCTGCCCGCATGGCATCTTCATGCTCCCAAGTAGCATCTTCAGGACCGTAGCAGGTCCACTGAACTTTTACAAGCTCTATAACTTGATTCCAGAGCATTTTGACCTTTTTGTCCAATACCCACACTGGCTGAACCTGAAAGTCTCCCTCCGTCTCTACCTGAATCAGATGGCAATCAATAACATGGTTATGATCATGTACATATTTCTTTAGTAAATATACATGAAATACATTATGCACATTCATGGAAGCAGGCAATGCAAGCATGTATCAAAATGGCACTATTCTGTCCAATATTTCAAATGGACCACAGAATCTGGCTACCAGCTTTATACAAATACCCAATTTCAAAGAGATTTTCTTGGGATTCACTTTCAAAAGTACATGCTCTCCTACTTTAAATTATTTAGCTGTCATGTTCTTGTCTGCATAAACTTTCTGTCTATCCTGAGATGCCTTTAAATTCTGCTTAATCTTGACCACTTGGTCTTCCATGTCCTTGAGTAACTCCGACCCAAGTACCACTCTATCTACTGGGTTGTCCCAACTCATTGGAGTATTGCATTTCCTACCATACAAGGCTTCAAATGGGATCATTCTCAATGAAGCTGGATACACATTGTTATATGAAAACTCAACCAAGTGTAAGTAATATTCCCACTTAGATGGCTTATCCATCACATACATTCTCAACATGTCTTCAATTATTTGGTTGACTCTCTTTGTTTTTCCATCTGTTTGGGGATGATATGCTGTTATAAAGTTTAGATTTGTGCCAAATCCTTTAAACAATCCCCTCCATAAATTGGAGATAAACTTTGTATCTCTGTCTGAGACAATTTTCCTAGGTACCACATGCAACCTAGCAATTTCCTTCATGAAGATTTCTACAATAATAGTCATTGTATGTGTTGTCTTCACAAGAATAAAATGAGCAGCCTTCGTTAATTTTTCAACCACCACCATGATTGAATCATGCTTCTTATTTGTCCAGGGTAATATGGTGATGAAATCCATGGTGATCACTTCCCATTTATTCTTTGGAATTGGTAATGGCTACAACAAACCCACTGGGTGCCTGTGCTCAGCCTTTACCTTCTGACTTTCCATACATCGAGTGATGTAATTAGTAAAATCCTTCTTCATTCCCGGCCAAAAGAACTGGCTTCTTACTGCTGTAATTCTTTTCTAGTAACCGGGATGTCCAGCATAAGGAACATCATGCATTTCCTTCAGTACCACATTCCCCAGTTCTCTAGAACTAAGAACATAGATTCTATTTTTATGCATGAGTAATCCGTATTTCTTTATCTCATACTTCTTTATTTTCTGTTGTACATCTCCTTGCTGTAAGTTTTATTTTACCTATAGGTAATGATGATATGTAACAAGACCATCTAAAATTCTTCTCTTCAAGTCTGATTGATTCATACTGACAGTAGTAGCATGAATGAGATGCACTCTTCTACTAAGTGCATCGAAAACTTTATTCTCCTTTCCTTTGATATGCTTGATATCGAAGTCATATTCACTTAAAAATTCCAGCCACCTTGTTTTCCTGGCATTCAAGGTTGTCTGTTCAAAAAGATACTTCAAGCCAATGTGGCCTATTCTTAATTCGAATTTGTTCCCCATGAGATAATGCCTCCACATCCTTAAGGCGTGAATAATGACAAGAAGTTCCAAGTCATGTGTGGCATAGTTCCTCTCATGTTACTTAAGCTTTCTGGATTCGTATCCAATGACATGTCCATTTTGTGTGAAGACTCCCCCAAGTCCTTCCTTACAAGAGTCTGTACATACCACAAAACTTTCATTTGGGTCAAAAATCTTTAACACAGGCGCACTAGTAAGTAATTCCTTCAACAAATTAAAATTGTTTTCACATTTGAGGGTCCATTCAAATTTAGTTCCCTTCTTTTGCAAAGAAGTGATGGGATGAGCAATCTTAGAGAACCCTACTATGAACCTTCTATAGTAGCAAACTAATCCCATAAAAGATCTGACGTCTGAAACATTTCTAGGTGTTGTCCATCCTCTAATGGCTTCGATTTTCTCTGGATCTACTGCTATTCCCTTCTCTGAAATAATGTGTCCCAAGTAATGGATCCTCCTTTGATAAAAAGAACACTTACTCCACTTGGCATACAACTGATGTTCTCTCAGAACTTTCAATACCAATCTTAAGTGATGCTCATGCTCCTCTTCAAACTTGGAATAGATAAGCATGTCATCCAGTAATATTATGACAAACTTGTCCAAATAATTTCTGAATCTGCCATTCATTAAGCACATGAATACAATTGGTGCATTGTTCAGTCCAAATGGCACCACTACAAATTCATAATGCCCATACCTAGTCCTAAAGGCTATCTTATGAATGTCTTCTTCCTTGATTCTTACCTGATGGTATTCCACCCTCAGATCAATCTTTGAAAATATCTTTGCTCCTGTTATTTGGTCAAAGAGGTCATCAATTCAGGGTAGAGGATACTTGTTCTTTATAGTGTACTTGTTCGACTGTCGGAAGTCAATACACAACCTCAAGGTTCCATCCTTCTTTTTGACAAAAATAATGGGTGCTCCCCAAGGTGAAACACTTAGACGTATGTATCCTTTCTTCAACAATTCTTCCAACTGCATTTGTAATTATTTTAACTCTAGTGTGCTCATTCTGTAAGGTGTTTTTGACATTGGGGCAGCTCCTGGCACTAAGTCAATTGAGAAATCTATCTCCCTTCTTGGTGGCAATCCGAGTATTTCTTGGAATATATCTTCAAATTCCTGTAGCACCTAGAAATATTCAAGGCTTGTCCCCTTTGTATTATCTGGCTCTTCCACATGAGCTGCATACAATTGACATCCTTTCCTAAAAATTCTTTTCAGCTGTAAGGCTAAAATATCCCTTATAGAGATGGGTCTTGGAACTCCTTTCACAGTGCTCTAATTTCCATCTCCATCAAGGCATGTAAATGCCTTGTTATGAAAATCTAGGACAACATGATGCTTATCCAACCAATCCATCCCAATCAGAACATCATAAGACCCCAATGGTATGATATTTATATCAATACTAGTATTCATGCCATTAAGACTTATGGAACAACTTCTAACCATATCATGGATTCTTCTTTTGGGTCCAGTGGCTAACTGAACCAAACTTTCTTTTCCAAGTTTAATTTTCTCCAAATGTAATATATCCACTATCTTAGGATCAATGTAGCAATGACTTTCTCCTGAATCAATCAAAATAGCAACAGGTTGATTTATGATCTTACCTTTCACCTCGACCATATTGGACTGATACTCTCCTTGTTGATTATCTAAAGCTGCATATATTCTTCCCATATCTCCGACTGTTGTAGCCTCTTGGATGTTGTGCACAATATTCACTCTATCCTTTCTGTTTGGGAAATCCTTGTACAAGTGATCTTCCTTGCATCCCCAACATTGGATTGGTGGTCTGCCCCTTTTTCCCATGGAATATTCCTTCTTTTAATCTCCCTTAACATACTGATCTTGATAATTTCTATTAGGCTCATTCCTTTTGAAGGGAGGTTTGAATCCTTTCCTCCTCTGATCAAAATTCACATTTTTCTTGTCATTCCAAGATTTCTATAGGGATTCTCTTCCATGGACTTGCTCATACAGGTACTTAGCCTTCCCGATGGCCTCAATCAAGGTATTGGGTTCATCATACTTGATATTTTCCTTATAAAAGGCTGGAAATCCACTTAGAAATCTCTTTATTTTCACTTTCTCATCATCAATGAACTTGACATACTTTAACAATCTCAAGAACTTCTTCTTGTACTTTTCCATAGTCATGCTTCCCAACCTGAGTTTAAAAAACTCCTGCATTTTCTTGTCACAGAAATGCTATGAGAGGTGCTCCTTCTAGAAGTACTTCTTGAACTTCTTCGAAGGGATCCCACTTTAATTAACATGTTCCACCTACTTTAGTTGGTCCCACCACACTGCATCTTTCCCATGTAAGTGGTAGGTGGCAATCTTGGCTTCCATATTTGATGAATAATTATGAAAATGAAAATATCTCTTGAGCCCAAGAAACCATGCTTCAACATCATCTTCCCTTTCCCTTTCACCATCAAAGGAAGGTGGCTTGAGCTTCCTCAACTCTCCTTGCAAACTATCTATCTCTTGTTTCCTTCTTTGGTGTCTGATAGGAGACACCTATGGACTGCTTACGGGATCATCCGATGCATAAAAATTTATTTCTGAGTAAGGAGGTGAGTGGTGTCTATAAGCTCTGCTAGCACTTCTGGAATAACCAACTTTTCTAGAATCATATCTTCTTTCATGACACCTACCTTCTTCCTCTTGTATTGAGTTTGATCCCTTATTTTTTTTCCTCTGCAACTGATTTAAGCTCTGCAACAATCGAGAATTTATCTGACTTTTCTCTCTCATCAGTCTCTCATTGTCTTCTTTGTAGCTCTGCACTTCCATATTCAGGATTCTTATCATTTATATTAACGTTTCTTGTTCTCCTTTTTCCTTGCGTCCATTGGACTCTCTCTCTGCATTACCAACTCTGGTATTCTGGCCTTCGGCCTCCTTATCATGACTGGTGTCTCCCTCACCTTCTGCCATTTCCTCAATATGCATCCTAAGATGACATGCTTAAGCCCCTCAATTCTGCAAAATGTGCAAGCGACCATTTTGTTAGAATGATGCATATGGTAACCAAAAATTGCCAAACCATGCTATGGGTCTCTTTATTTTTTTTTTTTCATGGAGATAATATCCCCATTCTCCGAAAATAACAGTGTCCTATTATCCCTGGTTGACACATAATTTCTCCTTGCACAGTCGCGTCCTTCAAACCACTTCCAAGGTGAACATGATTAGAAACCACGACTAAATCCTTCCTTAACACTTTTCTTTCTCAGAGACAACCAATTTGGCCCTTATCCCTCCTTCCCTCATCTCTCAAATTGCATGCGACCACAACCATGAACCTATGCTTAGCTGAAAAAGTGCTTGTTCGAAGCTTCAGGAATTCAGAACCTTCAACTAGGACTAGATCAATGGTCCTCATCCTCCTTTACAATAAAAAATCGAGATCCACTTCGAAACTTCGCACTTCAAAAGTCTCAACTCTACCGCTTTCTTTCTTCTGAAATGCTTCTACCCGAAGTTCACGATCTGTCGACATGTGTCCTCTCATAGATCAACAACTATGAATCATTTCATCTCTTTGGGCTTCATAAGTTTCAAACTTCCCTCCTGCACTTTCTCCCGGAGTGCTTTCACCCGAAGCTGACGATATTTTGACGTGTGCCCTATGGAATCAATGGTCGATATGTATTCCAGCCTTCGGGAGTTTTCGACCCAATGTAACCTGTCACATATTTCCCTTCTGGAGTGATCAGTATCTGAACTGCACGATCTGTCACCATGCGATGAAATACTAGAAGTGGACATGTGGCCCAATCAGGCGGATGACACATGTCACGTTCTAATCAACTTTTCAATATTCCAAATGCTCAAATCTTATTGACACATGGCACACATCCCATGTGTCCACATCATCCCAGGTGACGTCTGCAAGCCATGCCACTTCGGGGATTCTAGGGATGACATCACCTCTAGGTGATGTCATCGTTCCCCATCACTTCAACTCTTCGGGCTTTAGGGCTTCGAGAGTTTTCAAATTAGCACACTTCCAATTCTCCCGAACTTCGAATTCCTGAACTGACCAATCTATCACCACGTTTCCTCCTGGATCAGAAGACCAAGATTCACTTCGGGTCTTCACCTAGAGTCCACGAATCTGCATCATGTTTCCTCCTTAGTTTGTCAGTGGAGGCTTACTTCGGGTCTCTGAACTTCGAAGATCTCAAAATTCAACCTTTTGCCTTGAAAATATTTTTGTTCAAAGCTCGCGATCCTATGACGCGTGTCCCCTGTGGATCAACGAATACGACTCCTTCATAACTCTAGAATCCATAAATCTCAGATTTCAAAACTTATCTAGCCCCATTGGCTTTCATCCGAAGCCTTGGATCTGGTGATGTGTGGCTCTCGAAAGGTCAATGGATGAGATCCCTTCAGGTCTTCGATTTTCAGAAGTTTCAAACTTCAAACCCCTTCCTTGCTCACTTTTTCCCAGAGCGTTTTATCTGGAGCACGTGATCAGTGGATGCATGTCCTCCCACAGATCGATGGTTCCCAGGCCACTTCGGCTCTTCGAAGGTTCGTTGCTCGAGTACTAGCATGTCACATCACTGCATGCCTTTCCAATTGTGGGGGCACACATTGGTGGTTTGGGGTAACCCACATTTTCCCAAAACTTTTCCTGATGTTGACACATAACCCCTCAGGGAAACCGTGGTTTGGATTGCGGGACCACCTTGGGAAATTAATTCTCGTGCAACTCGTCTCCCTGCAATGCCTGCTAGCCATTGATATCTCTCTCCAATGGGATCCAATGGTCGTGACCTTAACATTGCTTCCTTTTCATTGGATGATCCCTGTTCACTTGTCCTTCGATCCAACGATCCCAGATCTCCTCAGATCCTGCAGTGGCGATCACTCCCAAATTCAAAAGGAATGATCACGATCCTTTGAACCCTTACATAGGATCTATGGCATTTTGTCTCCTGCGTAGCTTCTACCATGCCATTCCTCCTAATATTTTCAATTTCACGGTCAGAGTTCGATCTAGACCACGAGACTCTAACTAACAAACCTAGCCCATATCAACCGATGTTTCAACCTGAAGCTCTGATACCAATATGTAACATACCTAGCCATCCACAAACCGAGTACTCTACCTTCAAGCCTACCCTTGGACTTATTTCTCTTACCGATACCTTCTTTAAAATTTAAGGATGCATAAAATAAGAGAATTAACAACATGCACAACAATATGCAACAAGCATGCATAATCTAAGATTCAATTAAACAATAATTAAATATGCAACATAATACATTCATACAAAGATAATAATATCACAACATAGAGAACTTATCTTTATAAAAAGGTGACACCAACTGGTTGCAGACCAAGGACATTCCACCCAACCATAGACACCACTTCTCCAAGTCTTAACAACAGTGTCACCCCTGAACCAGGGCTATGAATCCATAAGGACGGTTCTAGAGTGTACTTGGGTTCCCAAACTAGTCATCTCTCAAGCTATCATAGGTTTCCCAACACCCACAACAATCTAAGTACCCAACTCTCTTCTACCCAGCCTGTGCCACCTGGGAGAATGGACTTCCACCCTTCTCTGCCACACAGTCCCTCAGGCAGTCCTTCTCCTTCCTACTAGGGCCTTCAACACAACTGGTCTAGAATCTCAATGTTGGAACTCTCAAGACTCACAGTTGTGAGAAAAACTGGGTACATGCCCATGCATTTTAGACATGCAATCCCCCAAGTCATGGCTGGATCACACCAGTGACCATGACAACCAACTGTCCTATGGCTAATTCTTCAGCAACTCGGTTTCACTTCCCAAGCCAAGACACGAATGAGGATGGATCAAGGGAGGAGTTAGGGGGTGCATGCATGGGAGTGCATGAGGGAAAAAATGAGTGAAGGTACAGGAAATCAACGGACAAGCCATCAATCGAACCCCCCCATCAGACCATAGGTAGGTTTAAGTAACTTCGTGGGGGAAATAAGGAACCTCCTTGCCTTCCCCAAGAAACTCTCGTAATTGATCCCCTCCCTTAGACAAAAAGGGTAATTAGAATAGGAATAAACATTTAGCCTCTCAAGTCCCCTCTCTTGTGTAATCATAGCCCCTTATAACTCTAGTCCTTGTCCGTCTAGTAGCCAGTGAGGTCATTATTATTAATAATGATCAAAACATTACATTTATTGGGAACACTGGCCTTTTAATAATTTTTTGGGCACTCTGGCCTCTCAACATTGTAACAATACCTTATTTAAAAATGGGGGTTCAAAACCTGGGGTGTTACATCCCCTCCCCATTATTTTGGCACTGTCCTCAGTGCATATATAAGACAAAGATCCACATCTCAAATTTATTCAAAAAGATGCAGGTACTCTGCCCGCATGGCATCTTCATGCTCCCAGGTAGCATCTTTAGGACCGTAGCAGGTCCACTGAACTTTTACAAGCTCTATAACTCGATTCCGGAGCTTTTTGACCTTTCTGTCCAATACCCATACTGGCTGAACTTGAAAGTCTCCCTCCGTCTCTACTTGAATCAGATGCCAATAAATAACATGGTTAGGATCATGTACATATTTATTTAGTAAATATACATGAAATACATTATGCACATTCATAGAAGTAGTCAATGCAAGCATGTATTCAACTGGCCCTATTCTATCCAATATTTCAAATGGACCACAAAATATGGCTGCCAGGTTTGTACAACTACCCAATTTCAAAGAGATTTTCTTGGGCTTCACTTTCAAAAGTACATTCTCCCCTACTTTAAATTCTCTAGCTATCCCGTTCTTGTCTGCATAAAATATCTGTCTATCCTGAGCTGCCTTTAAATTATGCTTAATCTTGACCACCTGGTCTTCCATGTCCTTGAGCAACTCCGACCTAAGTACCACTCTATCTGCTGGGTTGTCCTAGCTCACTAGAGTATTTCATTTCCTACCATACAAGGCTTCAAATGGGATCATTCTCAATGAATATTGATACCCATTTTTATATGCAAACTCAACCAAGTGTAAGTAATCTTCCCACTTAGCTAGCTTATCCATCACATACATTCTCAACATGTCTTCAATTATTTGATTGACTCTATCTGTTTTCCCATCTGTCTGGGGATGATATGATGTGCTAAAGTTAAGATTTTCGCCAAATCCTTTAAACAATCCCCTCCAGAAATTGGAGGTAAAATTTGTATCTCTGTCCGAGACAATTGTCATAGGTATCCCATGCAACCTAGCGATTTCCTTCATGAAGATTTATGCAATAATATTCGCTATATGCGTTGTCTTCACAGGCACAAAATGAGCAACCTTCGTTAATTTGTCAGCCACCACCATGATTGATTCATGTTGCTTATTCATCCTGGGTAATCTCATGATGAAATCCATGGTGATCACTTCCCATTTATTCTTTGGAATTGGCAATGGCTCCAGCAAACCCGTTGGGTGTCTGTGCTCAACCTTTACCTTCCGACATTCCATACATCAAGCGATGTAATTAGAAACATCCTTCTTCATTCCCAGCCAAAAGAACTGGCTTCTTACTGTTGTAATTGTTTTCTGGTAACCGAGATGTCCAACATAAGGAACATCATGCATTTCCTTCAGTACCACATTCCTCAGTTCTTCGGAACTAGGAACATAGATTCTATTTTTATGCATGAGTAATCCGTCTTCCTTTATCTCACACTCCTTTATTTTCTGTTGTACATCTCCTTGCTGTAAGTTTTATTTTACCTATAGGTAATGCTGATTTGTAACAAGACCATCTAAAATTATTCTCTTCAAGTCTAACTGATGCATATTGATAGCAGTAACATGCATGAGATGCACTCTTCTACTAAGTGCATCGACAACTTTATTCTCCTTTCCTTTGCTATGCTTGATATCGAAGTCATATTCACTTAAAAATTCCAACCATCTTGTTTTCCTGACATTCAAGGTTGGCTGTTCAAAAAGATACTTCAGGCCAATGTGGTCTATTCTTAATTTTAATTTATTCCCTAAGTTATTTGTTATAAAACAAACCTCATATTTTCGATGCCAAAAAAGTATCTAGGGTCAGCGATCAACGATAAACCTATCAAGTGCTTTCAGATTAACTTCCTTGAAAAAGTCGCGATGCCAAAGATGCATCGGGAATCGACGATCGAGAATGAATTTTATCATGGCTAGAATGTTTGTTGTGATCCTTCTAGGTTTTCCACGATTTCGATAAGTGCATTAGGCATCGACTATCAACGATGTATTTCCGTTCTTCATTAAAGCCTGTCCCATATTGTCTTTTACCGATGCCAAAGCGGAATCGGCTATCGACGATATATTTATGCGCAAATCAAAACTTCCTTTTGTTGATGCCGATGGATATCAATGCTCGGTGGATGATATTTTCTGATTGGTTCCTTTTCCTTCTTTGAATTCCTTCTGATGTCGACCCTGAGCCTGTTTGGTGAAGTGTTTGGCTGGCAATTCTTTATTGAGGTGTTCAAGTATTTTTTAGTCATGAGGTTTCATAATTTCAAGAAAACCTAAATGGGTGATGAGAGTCATGAAAATAAGCAAAGAAAAAACATTTTATAAGCATGAAATTGAATCAGATAGTGCAAAAGATCAAGTGGTACCCAAAAAAGTAAAAATTTGACAGAGGATTTTTTAGGGTGTTTGAGTGCTCAACAAATGGTAACTTACTGGGCGGAAGAAAAATCTCTGTTCCTACCTCAGGCTCCGCTGATGCAAAATATGAATAAGAACTTAACTGATTTTTAATCAGATCCTCTTTTATCCTTGCATTTGAACTTCCTCGGTTGATGCATCCGGGCCTGCCTGTGGGGTTTTCAACCTTTATTGCACCTTGATTTCCTGTAACCTTGACTAACGCCCCCTTTGAAAACAATTCACTAGCCCTGGTCTCTTTAGTTATCCTTATTCACTTGCTATGGTGTTTCTCCACTGCCAGCGAGTGTCCATATCCCTGACGGAGTCACCCCGACGTCACATACCTTGCTCCTCTACCAACAAGCGTCCATAGCCCCGGTGGATTTATCTGCATACCCTCTCCTACTGTGCACTCATTTGATATAGTTGATTTTATTTCAACATAATGCTCTGAGCGAGTGAGAGAGGAAGACATCTATTATTTGCAAAATGAGATGGTTAAGGTGATTTTTTTGCTAGCTTTATCTTTGAGGTACATGTAGTCCTTTCCAACTTACTGTTGAGGAAAATATATGAAATGATCATACTCAAACATTTTCATATTCTTCTTGGATAAATAAAAATAGACATGAATATCACCCTATGTTTATAGCCATCAAAATTAATATCCTAACTCACAAGTATTGATTACAAGTTCTTAGGCTGTTTTTTCATAAATAAAATCTTGCTAAAAAAATCATTAGTTATGTGTTTTTATGAACATAACATATGCTGAAATAAATATAGAGACAGAAGTAAGGACACCAAGTCGATAATCAAAACATATGAGACATAAGAAATCCTTTATTTCATTCCAATTCATCAAATAATCATTCTCTTTACAATATTTCCTGAGGAATTTTGGACCAAAGTCAAACTTAGACATCCCCGATGAAACATACAAAAGGACTTCTGATAGAAAATAAAAAAAAATGAACTTGAAAAGCTGGATCAACTTGCCACAGATTGCTTCCCACTTGAATCTTCACAATAGCCTTTTTCAGTCATGAAAACTAATTCACAAACATACAAGTCTACACAGATTATCAAAGATAGATCAACACCTTTGAAAAACAAGTGTCTGAATGATGTAATTTAGCCCTAAATCTTGTTGTCTACAATAATACCCCACTATCATAAAAAAGAATTAGGCCTTGAATAAATTAAGGAATGAATGAAAACTGAATTATCTCAACAAAAAATCAAAGAGCAGATCTTAGTATGCTTCTCCTTCTATTCTCCTTTTGTTCCTCCCTTTCCTTTTGCCTTTGAGAAAATTAGAATTGGTTAAAGTAGTTGAACTACTTCATTAGTTAAGTTAACTAAACTCAACCAAATTTTAGTTAGGGGGAAAAGTAATAAGTCATAATAAGGGTTTTTTAAATAAATAATCACTAGTAGGTGGGACGCCTTGTGACCCCCTTTAGATTTTAACAATCATAACACAACTAGTTAATTAAACAAACATCCCTCCTTGTGACTCCCATCATCACATTCATA
This sequence comes from Picea engelmannii, assembly GCA_009831015.1. NCBI lineage: Eukaryota > Viridiplantae > Streptophyta > Pinopsida > Pinales > Pinaceae > Picea > Picea engelmannii. The sequence goes on from ML833186.1 coordinate 64,997, forward strand.
TTTGACAATTTATATCAATGATATTTGCAATTATTTCCAAAATATATTACCCATATATCCAAAAAAACATGTTGTCCAAAAAAATATGAAGTCAACTGTCCTCAACAGTTAATAAATAAAAAGAACTTAAAATCCATATTTTTCACTATGAGATGCAATGTTTCCCTTGTTTCTATTGTCACCTTTTGATCTCTCTGAATTTTCCTTAGGTTGTGTTGAGCCTTTAGGCCTAATCTCCTCGATCACATGAGAAAAATCATCCCTCAAATGCATGCAAGAGGAAACAGATTTATGAGAGCCATTGGAGGGTGAGGAAGGGGAAACAATGGATTTTTCTTTGTCAGGGGTATGGTGGGACTCAGTTTTCAACCTTTTACTCGCATGGGAGGACTAAAATGGTGAGTGGACAAGGGCAACTTGGATAATCTGATTGATAGGTGGGGGAGCAGGTAAATACAAATTGGGCCAGCCACGATGTTGGGAGACTTCCAGGTGGACAATCTCTTGCCATCTGTCATTTTTGGGAACCTCGGGTTACAATGAGACATGTGGGGGCACAAAAATACTAGGGACCTATGGGGCTTGGAAGGGAGGCCTTTCAGGACTAGGTTGGACCACTCCTTGCCCAATCTAATTAAAAAACCCAGCTTGAAATAGCTGGCCTAACTCTTGCAAAAACTCAGTCCTTTATGCATAATTGATTAGCAAATAATTCCTTTAATAGCCATACATGACAACTCTTTTTAAAATATGGAATAAATTTTGGCTCAACAACATATCAAACTCATGCAATCCAATCCATACAAATTGTTTAATCATTGTCCATGAGCAGGGGTTGAACAAAGGTTCTGGGATATGAAAGGGATTTTATTGAGCGAAAAATGTTAAAATGAGGGGGGGAAAGATCACGATTACTGCTCATAGACAAAAAACAATCACTGTAATGTAAACCCAAGAACATATCACTGTAATCCATTCCTGTGATCTTAAACTATTACAACATAGAGTTGCTCTTAACTGTAATCAAATTTTAGGAACAGGGAGTGGATAATGGATATGGGAAGGCGAGGGGATTGTAATTAGCGAAAAGTGAAATAATGGTAGGGGAAAAGAGCAGATACTATTCATAAAATTAATTAAGTAATCCATCAAATAACTCTGTATTTCATGCAAATGATCCAACACTAACCAAATAATTACTGTGTATAATTTAACCATTACTGTGTGTTAAACTTTCTCATTGTTCTCATTAAACCCTTAACACCTTCAATCAACACAGTGCCATCTTACTCAAAACAATATGCCTTCTAAACAACCTGTATAAGAGATATGTTTCCTCTCACTTGTCCAATTTAATATTTAAAACAAATTCTAATGAACACACAGTCATTTGTTTCAACTATATTCAACATCAAAACCATCAACCACTGTCCATAAATTATTTCCTCAAATAAAACATAGACACAAGTTCTTTTAAAATCGTGCTCGATTCCATTCCTCTAATCAATTTAACAATTAAATTTCAATGAAACCATACTGTTATAAAACCCATGCCCATCTCTAATGGTACAATTAACGATATGATGCATGATATACATAAAACAGACACAACAAACAACTAAGTCTCTGACATTAAATCTCAAATTTGTAACGATCCTAATCAGGACATATTAAACACACACCAACCACCAAAAAAAATTATACCATGCCGTAGGAGCAACACAGACCACTCAAAGCACATAGAACCCTTCTATGACTGTACATTTCTAATTTCTCTGAATCAAAACATCAAACGATGTTGAGTTATCAATATAATACAAGGAGGAAACAACTGTATGCCCAATTCCATTTCTCAAATCAACTAATTAAATCATGTCGAGCTATCAATTCAACTGTCAAAATGAATAATGTAGCGACCATATACCAATAATAACAACCACTAGTAATGCTATTAACAGAGACGATCCAAAAATCAACCATTGTCGACGATACTCCACCAACTCATAACAATCAACAATGTGCCCGACAAGATATAACAGGCTTAATTCATCACATTCGGGCTTGACTAATCAAGGGTGGGCTCTGAGTAATCAAGGGTTTGCTCGGTGGAACCAACACAGAGAGGTTGGAATCGACCACACCAACAACAGGCGAGAAACCTTTGAGACAACATGGTGGTCACATAGGCCATGTAACCAACAACTTGCAAGAGAGGGTGACAGTTCACACATGGTAAGAGAGATTATGAACAGAGGAGTAGAGGATTCTTACAGGCCAATAATAACACCGAGAACATGCAGGGAATAACCCTCGTGGTTTTCCCCAAAAACCGAATAATGCTGATATAAATGTAGAGCTCAGGTAATAGCAACCAACCCTAAGAAAATGTATTGGCATAATATCCACCATAACCAACTGTGCAGAGACCAATGATATAAAACGAGTCCACGACCAGGTGAAAAATGATATGCAGTGACCCAAAGGAGGTTCAAGAATTACACAACAAACCCCATAGAAACAATTATGACTAGGTATGGCTATAAGGGATGTGTGGAGACGACTAACAAGTCTGGACCGAATGAAACCTTCCAAAAAAAACCCATAAAGACAACAGAGATCCTTCGTGGCTTCCACCACACAGAATAATCAATGAAATTGTGACTTCAACCATCAAAGTTCAAATTTTCATCGAATAACACATAAACAACTAATTTAGAGATACACCATGGTTTTACACAATTGCTAGCGTTAAGAAAAGAAAAAACCAATACATCACCAAGCCAATATCTATTTCATAAATAGAGCGAGTTCATGGATGGTGAAGAAAAAACATACCTATAACCAAAAGCCTTAAAAACATGAGCTTGGTTGAGTATTTCCTTCCATGCATGAATATCAGAGCTTATCCACAATGAAACACAATTGAACAATATCCAAGCTATGGTGATGACCAGTGGGGGGAAGTATGGAGTGATGTGCAGTAAATTCATGTCGCCTCCATCTTGTCCTCATTCAATTTCATAGTACACGCCAGCCGACCAACAATTAAATCATTCCATTAATCCATGCATCGAAACTAACATACCTTGCTTGGAAAATGCCCCACCCGATATCACATCAACCATTTCCAAAAATACCATAATGTATATCAAATGCATCCTCATATAACTCAATAACCTCGTATAGCCACTAAAATTGCTAGTTAGGACTAACATCATTCCCTTTAATTTCAATTTCTCATAGTATAGTATAGCATAGCATAGTTTATGTTAAGGTCCTAACCAGCACATAGGTACATCAATGTATTCGGATGTAATAAAGGTCAATATTAATAAGGCCTTTCAATAAAATAGAATAAGGTGAATGTCAGAAGACCTAATAGAAGCTTCTGCTTCTAGAAGGATCTTCCTCTAGATGCTTCTCTTAATAGACATATTTAGTATAAATAAGGGTCGAGGGTATGAAAACCCTAGCTTGGAGATTATTGTAACAGAGTGCTACTCGACTGGAGGTTTCCCCCTCGAAGAGGCCTATGAACATTGATTTATGAATCAAAGTGCTATTTCAGTTGTTGTTCTCATATTATTTCTGTGTTATTGTGGAGATTATGCTAGTTATATTACTATTATTCTGCCATTTCTAGCATTTTATTTCTATTCTGTGTATTTATTATATCTGGTATCTTGCAAGTGGTATCAGAGCACTTTCCTTGGAAGAAATTGTGGGTATTTTTTTTTCTAGAGTAGAGACGTATTCCAGCGTCTTTAAGCCACAAAGATCTATCTTTACGTGCATAAACCCGTGGTTGAGGGATTCATACACGCAGGACATACAAGTGGTTCTTAAGCGCACATCTGTTGGCCACCCTTGTAACCCTTGTTGGTACCCCTTCGAGTGGTAGCGCATCAGACAACACCTTTGTACGGATTGACCTAGATTTCTTGAAGCCCTCTTTAGATAAACCTATCGATCACCGGACTGCTATAGTGTCACCGAGAACAACACTCAGGAAGATACTCTCTAGTACCTAGGTAGTCGGGTAGTACCACTAAGGGTACGGTCTATCCTCCTTAGTTAGTGCCCTGAGATATTAGGCTGAGTACTACTATTGGACCCCACATGTATATCAGAGTGCTATAGCACCGAGCAAACCCTTGTCTGTAGAACCCTTGAATACCTAACCCTTGGGGAACATAAACATAAACATAAACAAATTAAACCAGCGAGATCTATTGCCACGCATCTGTGTTTGGGTTGCCAAGTAAATACAAATTTCTTTCTGGTTAAGAATTTGGGGATTTCAGCACTGCAACATTCTTCAGACCGAAGTATAAGCCCGTAGCTGTTAAAAAAAAAAAAGGTCTGGAAATTTTTTCACCATTATTTGAGACCTATTCCATTAGATTCATCTCTTCTCCCTTATCACAGTCATTCATATCATTTTTCTGCAAAAATTTCTGACCCCGACTGCTCCCTTTTCAGTTAGCCATCCTTATGGCCCATACCCGTAGCCAAGAACTGGAGCCTCACTTCAACACCTTGCAATATAGTTTCCTCGAGACCCAACAAGAAGTGCAACAACTCAGTGCTACTATTTCCTCCCGTGATACATCCATCAATACCACCATAAATGCATCCATGCAGTCCGCAATGGCAGAAGTCAAACACGAACTGACCACCCAGCTTGAATCTGTCTTTGCATCACTCTGCACCAAACTCAATATCCCTACCAATGACCCCTTTCTTGATGCACATACAAAGACTGAAGGTGAAACTTCTTCCCATTCCTTTCAGCCCCATCACTTTCAATGGGACATATGCCTTCCGTGGGTGGATGTAACCAAGTTTCATGGCTCGAACCCCACTGGTTGGGTCACCCAAATGGAACATTATTTCTCTCTCTGCAACATTACAGATGACTTGGCCAAACTCCGATATGGTGTTCTCCATCTAGATCAAGAACGTTGGCAATGGTGGCAATGTAGAAAAACTTCCCGTCAAGGGTATATTGCTTGGACCCAATTTGTGACTGAGCTTTATGAATGCTTTGACACTGACACCAACCATTTGGGCCGTTTGAAAAAATTGAAGCAATCAGGAACAGTAGAAGACTTCATAGCTGCATTTGAGCATCTGACTTTTCGAATAGAGGGCATGGATGATGCTTTCTTTCGAGAGTGTTTTATCAGTGGCCTCAAGGAGGAGATTCAGGCCCATGTCCTCATGGCTCGACCTACGACTTGGGTGGAGGCTACTAAACAATCTAAATAAGAACAACAAATTGTTTCCTCTCAAAATTGTAAGCCTTGCTTTATCCCTTGCCCTAAACTAGTAAACCCCACTACTCCCTCCACCCCATTAAAGATCCAAAAATTGACCAAGGCTGAAATGGCTGAACGCCAACTCAAAGGCCTCTGTTATAATTGTGATGAAAAATATTTCCTGGGCCACAAATGTAAGGAACAAAATATTTTTATGGCCATCTCTAAGGATATTCCGAAAGAGTATGTTGACACTCCCCTTGTGCTCAAGTCACCAGAAATCACTAACATAAACCCTCCATCCGACCCTCCCAAAGTGGAACCGATCATTTCCCTCAATGCTCTCACTGGCTTATCTGCCCCCCAAACCCTCAAGTTAATTGGTTACATCAAGCACCGAAAGGTCATCATTCTGGTTGATAGTGGAAGCACCCACAATTTTATTCATTGCCGCATTGCCCAAGAAACCCATTGCTACATCCATGCTATCAACAATTTCCAAATCATGATTGCCAATGGTGGTTCTATGAAGTGTGGTAGGTGCTGTGAAAATGTGTGTCTCCAAATCGGTGACTACCACCTAAAATCCCATATATTTTCTATTGACATGGGCGGTTGCGACATTGTGTTGGGTGCAGACTGGCTAAGGACTTTGGGTCCCATTCTCATGGATTGTCAGAACTTAACCATGCAATTCGACCAAGGAGGCCACCAATATAAATTCCAAGGCATCACTTATGGTTCACCTGAGGTCATCAGTTCTCATCGCATGGAAAAACTGCTCAAAAAAGGTCATTCTGGTGTCATTGCCCAACTCCATGCCATACAAGCCACAGAGACACCCCAGTGCCCCAAGACCTCCAAGCCCTCCTTTCTAAACATCAAATGGTATTTTCCACTCCCCAAGGACTCCCTCCTTCCCACGGTGTTCATGAACATTCCATTCCCCTTGTCCCAGGAAGCCTTCCCCCCAATATCCATCCATATCGCCACCACTTTGAAAAAAAAAATGAAATTGAGAAAATGGTCCAGGAACTTCTTACTGCAGGCGTCATCCGTCCTAGTATGAGCCCTTACTCATCTCCGTTCATCATGGCACTGAAGAAAGAAGGTTCTTGGAGAATGTGTCCTGACTTCCGTGCTCTCAACAAACTGACCATCAAAGACAAATTTCCCATTCCTGTCATTGATGACCTTCTGGATGAATTGAGTGGCGCCCAATTATTTACCAAACTTGATCTTCGCTCGGGCTATCACTAGATACATATGAAAGAGGATGACATTCCCAAGACTTCCTTTCTCACTCATGAGGGCCACTATGAGTTTTTGGTCATGCCCTTTGGCTTGTGTAACACCCCCTCCACCTTCCAAAGCCTCATGAACCATGTCTTCCGCCCTTTTCTCCGTCATTTTGTCTTAGTTTTCTTTGATGATATCCTCATCTATAGAAAAACTTGGACAAACCATCTTACTCATGTGTATCAAGTTCTCCACCTACTCTCTCAGCACCAACTTTTCTTGAAACAATCCAAATGTGTTTTTGGTGCCTCAGAAGTAGAATACTTGGGTCATCTGGTGGGAAAGGATGGCGTCAGGGTGGACCCGAAAAAGATTGAAGCTATGCAAGACTAGTCGCACCCAGAGACTCTCAAAATCTTGCATGGATTTTTGGGCCTAATAGGGTATTATCGCAAGTTTGTTAAGAACTACAGAAAGATTGCAGCACCTCTCACGACTCTCCTAAAAAAGAACTCTTTCACTTGGACTCCAATAGCTGCTCAAGCTTTTCAAACCTTGAAGATGGCCATGTGCACCACTCCGGTTCTGGCCCTTCCCGATTTCATAAAGACCTTTGTGTTGGAATGTGACACCTCATGGAAAGGAATTGGCATTGTCCTTATGCAAGAGGGTCGACCTTTGGACTTCACCAGCAAGCAACTGTCTAAAAGGAATCTGGGCTAACCCATTTATGAAAAATAAATGGTGGTGATTCTGCACGCCGTTGAGATGTGGTGTCCTTATCTCTTGGGGCAATGCTTCCAAATTAAGACCGACCATCAAAGCCTCAAGTACTTTCTGGAACAACGCATTTCCTCCTAGGAGAAACAAAAATGGGTGACTAAGCTCTTTGGATATGATTATGAGATCATTTACAAGAAGGGCAAAGACAATGTCGTGGTGGATGCACTGTCCTGGAAATATGAAGATGAAGGATCCCTTTTTTCTCTTTCCTTCATTGTACCCGATTGACTCCAAGCTGTGCGCCAGGAATGGCTTCAAGATCCCAAAAGTTCGCATATGATCCAACAATTGCAGAACAAGGCTTTGGCTCCCCCAGGGTACTCCTGGCTCCAGGATGAGCTTCTATACAAAGGCCGCTTTTATTTAAGTAAATAATCCAAGCTCAAATCCATGGTACTTTCTGAGCTTCATGCTACACCCATAGCGGGGCACTCAGGGTTCACCAAAAGATATGACCGGGTCAAACATTCTTTTTTCTAGGATGGTATGAAACATGACATCCGTAAGTTTGTCGCTGAATGTGAGGTGTGTCAACGAAACAAGGGAGAAACAGTCAAATCTTTGAGCACCCTCCAACCTCTTTCGATTCCCCCTACTATTTGGAAGGATATCTCTATGGAATTTATTATAGGCTTACCCAAATTGGGGAATAAATCAGTCATAATGGTGGTGGTGGTGGATCGCCTTTCCAAGTATGCTCATTTTTGCGCTCTTCACCACCCATTTATTGCATCAATGGTGGCTCAAATTTTCATGGACCAGGTCTTCAAGCTTCATGGAATGCCGCAATCTATTGTTTCTGATCGTGACCCAACTTTCACAAGCAATTTTTGGCAAGAACTGTTTAAGCTACAAGGCACACAATTGCATCTCAGCTCAGCTTATCATCCCCAGACGAATGGTCAAACGAAAGTTGTCAAAAAGTGTTTGGAAACATATCTGAGGTGCTTTGCCTCTGAAAAAAACACCAGTGGGCTCAATGGTTACCCCTCGCCGAATGGTGGTACAACACTACATTATACCATACATCCACTCGCATGACTCCTTTTGAACCGGTATATGGACAGAAGCCACCTTCAGTTCTCTCATACTTACCGGGTACCTCGAAGGTCCAGGTGGTTGACCAAACACTTACAGTCCGAGAGGATATCCTTCATACCCTTAAAGAGAACTTGGTCATGGCACAAAATCAAATGAAGTAGCAAGCATATCAAGGTCGCTCCGAACGTCAATTTGTAGAAGGGGATCAGGTGTTTCTGAGACTGCAACCATATAAGAAAACTTCCCTCAAGGTTGAGCATTGTCAGAAGCTAGCACCCAAATTTTATGGCCCTTACATAGTTCTCAAGCGTGTGGGAAAAGTCACATATCAGTTAGCTCTGCCCAGTCAGTCAAAGCTACATCAAGTTTTTCATGTTTCATGCTTGAAGAAGGTGATTGGAACCAGGTGCCAAATTCAAACCAACCTTCCAGAGTTAGCTGAAGAAGGATCCATTTGGCTACATCCAGAAGTAGTTTTAGACCAGCGTGAGTGTCGCCTGCGTCAGAGAACCATCAAGGAAGTGCTAGTACAGTGGAAAGATATGACTCCAGCATATGCCACTTGGGAAACAACTACCATTTTGCAGCAATTTCCACATTTCAAGCCTTGAGGACAAGGTTGTTTTTAAGTGGGCGGACATGTTAATGTCCTAACCTGCACATAGGTAGATCAATGTATTCGTATGTAATAAAGGTCAATATTAATAAGGACTTTCAATAAAATAGAATAAGGCAGATGTAAGAAGACCTAATAGAAGCTTCCGCTTCTAGAAGGATCTTCCTCTAGATGCTTCTCTTAATAGACATATTTAGTATAAATAAGGGTCAAGGGTATGAAAACCCTAGCTTGGAGATTATTGTAATAGAGCACTACTCGACTCAAGGTTTCCCCCTTGAAGAGGCCTATGAACATTTCTTTCTGAATCAAATTTCTATTTCAGTTGTTGTTCTCATATTATTTCAGTGTTATTGTGGAGATTATGCTGGTTATATTACTATTATTCTGCCATTTCTAGCATTTTATTTCTATTCTACGTATTTATTATATCTGGTATCTTGTAGTTTCCTTGCTTAGATTTTTCATAGGTCTCTTTTCAATTGCTCTTATTTGTTTTTACTAACATGTATAATGTGCAGGTGTAACAAGTAATGAATCAAGGCACCAATAACAAAGGTAATAATGGTTAACAGAAGCCATCATGAAATGAAATTAGAGCCTAGATCCAACACATAACATGCATTATCCATCATCCATTTGTCGCAAATAGAACCAAAACTTCACCATCAATTATGTAGAGCCCTGTAAGCAGTATCAAACAACAACACAAATATCAAATAAGAACCTGATATTCCAATCTACAAGGGGGTCCCACCTACTAATATTACATATCATTAGCTTATAAATAATAGTCTTAGCAATACTTTTAGGGTGAAATCCTCGTTGCGATTTTTATCATCAAAAAACTGGTGACTCCATAGGGAAATTTGTTTCCAACATATTTAAAACTCAGAACACATGGTTTTGTAGACCAAGAACAATAGGTCAAGAAGATATAACCAGGAAGACTATGCAGCAGGGGGAAGTGAGCGGATTTAATGGAAAAATGACTGGGAATTTGGGAATAACTCATGAAAAATGTTAAGTATGATGGGGTTTATCCCTATATGAATAATCATTCAAACAAAACTTGCTCTTTATTTCAAGGAGAAAAAATTATATTATTTCTCTCTTAAATTCTCAAATGGATGAAGAAATGGAGAGCAGAAGCGGGAGATAACCAATTTCTTTAAAAGACAACAGTGAAAGAAGATAACATATTCAAGTGCTTTCAGGAGGAACATCGTAACAACTGTGTAAGATTGATTGTTATTGACTAGCAATATCTTGCAGGAGTGTCACTGTGGAAAAACTGATCCAATAACTTATTCTTGACCAAAATCAACTAAAAGACAAAAACAAAAATCATGACAGAATCAAGTTTACAAAACTTTTAAACAACAGGAAATAAAATGGCAGAAATGTAAAAGAAGCAGGAAAGAAAATCATAAATCAAATTACTGTAATGTTAGAAATAAAAATAGTGAAAAACAATGAAATCAAAACTACACTACTAATATACAGAAAATCCAAACAACGTTAGATATTTTCAAGTTGGTTCCACGTAACGTTTCAAGTGAGAACCGTTAGTGCTTGTTACACATTATTTTAGTCACCCTGGTGATGTTTCTATAGCATGTGTTCAAGATCCCAAAAGAACCTTTCTTCATGAGAAAAGTGACTGGCTTCCTCTTCTTCAAAACCTTGTTAATAAAGGATGTCACAGGCCAAGCATAAGATACAATGCGGTGATTCTTGATCGCCGTAGTCTGTCCTGAAAATGCCTTGCGGCGTTTCTGCAGGCTGTCCTATAGCTAGGGTGCACTGGTGTTGAAAGACTGAGAAAAGGTCGAACTTCATGAAGGTTCTAGAAGGGAATATTATAGAATATGAGGTGGCATCCATATGGTTGGGATCCTACTCACTTCTTTGATTTGGCGGGATCAACCTAATCTCTTTAACCAACTCTCTTTCTCCTATATAAGAATGTGTTTCTCATGGAAAAGGTTAAGCAAACAAGTAAGCAAGGAATTAATGGAAGAATAGACTAAGTATTGTATGAGGGGTTTTATTTCAATTGATGTTTGAGGTCTTCATTAGTCCATCAAGTTATTGTGGATCTTCTTCATGCAAATTTGGAGCAAGTGTGTGTGTTGGAGAAAAAGGCCACTAAAAGGGAACCTTGCAACATCAAGGCTGTTTGATTGTATCTTCCACTTTTACTTAATATAATACAGTGACATGTTTCTTTATCATAAAATCATTCTCATTTTATTACATGACTCCTTGATCACATGTGTAAGTTTTCATTGAATATACTATTGTTTCTTTCACTTTGGTTGGTTTGTGTTTCATTGCAGATCCAATATCACAAGAGCACCGGAGTGGAGAAGGGACAACAAAGACATAAGGAAGTGATATTCGAAGGTATTCCATTCATCTCTTGTCTAATAGTAAACTCAATGATTAGATATTAGGGAAAGCACCATGTCCTATCTCATTCTTTTCTAGATCTAGGTGGATCTAGGGAGATCAATTTATGTCTGCATTCATCAATTTATTCAATAACAGTGCTGTAGGAAAAAAATTGCTCCTATAAATCCTTTAGAATGTAATATTTAGTACCCAAGACAAAAATGATCTTAAAAGGACCCAACCATAATTATTGAGACTTCGAGACAATTGACAACCCTTGAAAGAAGACAATTAGATCATCAAGATAGATATGAATAACTTCACCGATCAAATCATCAAGAGTTGTTTGCATAGGTCCTTTAAAAGTGGTACTTGTATCAGATAATCCAGAAGGCATACATTCATAAGTCCATGTACCCCAAGTAGTAATAAAGGTGGTTTCATATTTATCTACCCTTTTTACCTTGATTTGATTGTAACCAAAAAAATTTCAAGTAAGGACATCATTTGTGACCCTGCAACTTGCTGCAAAATCATTTCCATGTTAGGGAGAGGAAAATGATATTTTATACTAGCCTGATTTAATGCGCAAAAATCAACACATAATCTGATATGACCGGTTGTTTTCCGAACAGGAACCAAATTTGAAACCCATTCAGAATACTTGAATGGAAAGATGATTCCATCCTTTAAGAGTTTTTCCAACTCCTTTCGAATAATTTCTTCTAGTGTAGGGTTGATAGGTATTTTTTTTTTCCTAACTGGTTTCATGCCTTCCTAGATGGGGATGGAATGTTGTATAAGACCAAGATCAAAATCATGAATATCCTCATAATACCAAGCAAAAACATATTGAAATTCACCAAGTAGCTTGGCAAACTTCGTTTTCTCTTCATTAGAACATTGGGAACCTATTTTAACATTCTTTGGAGACTCGGGAGTCCCAATATTCAAGGATATTGTTTCACCCACCTTTCTTTTCGAATCCTCTTCTTTATGTTTCTCTTTATTTCCTACATCACTCGATGAAAACAAACTCTCTAGAGGATTCAAGCCTTTAGCAATCTTGTTATCTTCTATGGATATAATTTCCTTGGGCTTAAAAGTTTCATTTTGAATGAAAGCACAAATTCTCTCATCATTAGGGAAGACCTGCCAATATTCTATATTTTAAGGGATATGTGGATGATATAGAGATTGAAAAGTACAATCTGGTGTATGGGGCATAAGTTGCCGATTAGGAGAGGCTGCAAAAATAGCTAACCGATCAACCATTGAATTTAATTCCCTCTTAACATGAGTGATGTTGAAAGATAATAGGTTTGAGATAAGTGCCGAAACAATTTGGTTATATCATTTCATCAACTTCTTGCTAGGGGAGTATATCTTACGTACAAGGTTCACATCAAGCTCAGAATCTCCAAAAAATTGAAAGGTGACAACAACCAATATTATAGGCATTTTCAATGCATAATAATAAAGCATTGAATTCAATGACATTGTTTGTGCAAGAAAACTCCAACCTATAAGAAAAGTTATGGATTTTTCCTACATGATAAATCAAGATAGTGCCAGCTCCATTGCCTTCATTAGAGCATGAACCATCAAAGTGCATGTGCTACATACCATCATCTAAATCAATTGTTTCCAAGGGAATGTTATCCTCCTCGACAAATATGGAATAGACTCCTAGGTCCTCTTCGATATAGTTTACATTAGGTTGTGGGACACTCTCTATGTAAGGTGAAATCCTTCCCTCTCTAAGGACTATAATGTTTTTACCATTCCGAGGAACAGATAAATGTGTTTTGTCGAGCAAGACATATCCACATGTTAAATCTTTCCAATCTCTTCCCAATATGATTGAGTAATTTCTTACTAGCATATCAATTACCTGAATGCTAAGGGTTGTCCTTATTTCAGTGTGTGCGCACAAAACTAAGGTCACATATTTAATCTCACCTATGGTCATTTTTTGTAGACTATTATAGGAGACCATTCTTTTGGAATTTTCATTTGTACAAGACAAGCCTATCTCTTCCATAATAATCTTCGACATCACACTTGGGCCTGAACCGCCATCAATGAGGCAACAATGGGCGATCTTATCCATAATCTTTACAGAAATATAAAAAGGGGGATTTTTTTATAGGGTATCTAAAGTTATGTACATCTACTTTATTTACAGATGAGTCCTCTTCATTTACCTCTTCAGAGAGGTTGGATACAATGAAATCTTTTCCTTCCATGAATTGTTTCAGATGCCTCTATTGTTCAGGGATGACAACCATGTCCAAAAGGGTTGCATCTTCTTTGATGTTGGCCAACTGATTCAAAATATTATATTTGGAAGAGGGGAGAGGGGAGGCAATTCCTTGACTGTTAGGAAATTTAGGAACTTGAACAGTAGCAACTGGTGAGTATGAGCTTGGGCTAGAAGAATTGCGGGGAGGATCAAATTTGCCTTTGGGAGAATAGGATTTTCTCCTATTATTGATGATCATGACATCTTCTGGCTCTGCAAAATCTATGATAGCGATGGTTGTTTCTAGTATTTTACTAAAGATCTTATATCTGACACTCTTCCTTACCTCACATGTGGCTTCCTCATGGTGTTCTTCACAAATATTACACCAACTTCAAGGCAAGATAGATTTAGGATGAAAATTATTTTCAATTGGATTTATAAAGGGGGGTGTAGAAGAGGATGAAGCTCCAAGGGTGAGAGGGGAGACAATTCCTTTTCTCTCATATGCTATTATACGATTATTCATATATTGTACTAGCTGTAAGAGGGTGATCATGTCTATTTTTTTAACTGATTCTCCCTGAGGAAGACCTGTTCTTTCAAGCTATTCTTCATACTCTAAACAAGTATGCAGAGCGAAACCGAGGTTACCAATGAATTTTTTCTTAAGCCTATGACGATATGGGGAAGGTAATGCATTATAGTAATGCATGAAAGTGGCTTGGTTCTGAGGTCGAATGAGTTTAGGGATTTCATTGTATAATTTAGTGAAATGAAAGTTGAATGACTTGATGGTCTCACCATCCTTATAGGAGATGTTATTGTACTCCCGTAACTACTGAACTGGGCTTTTAGATTTCCCATAGGTGGACCTGAACCGGTAAAATAACTCCTCCCAAGTATATATAATCTTAGGAGGAAGGTCAAATAAGTCGGTCCCAACCTTTCATTCTAAGGAATTGATGAATAAGCGCATGCAAGTATCTTTTTCATTGGATCCTAAGTTGTGACAAGCATTAGAAAATGCCACCAAGTGTTAGTTTGTAGTGATTGTGTTATTTCCCAAAAACATAGGGAGATGATATTTGAATTTAGGAAGTGGACGAGTAGTAGGTGCTAGGTTAAGAGAAGAGGACACATGCCACAATGTGGTTGTGGCGTCTTCTTCAATCTGAAAAATCCTATAGTTTTTAATGACTTTGGTGGGATTTGTGGTATATTGGACAGGGATATGATGGCTATATAAGCTACCAATCACTAACAAAGTTGAATATTGAGAGGAGTAAGAACTTCCAGTGCCACCAAATCCACCACTAGATGCCATATTGTGGATGATAGGCAAGGGAGAAAAATATGAATTGGATGAATTAGACAAATTTCTCCTTAGAGAACTTTGTTGGGTTGATAACACAACATTCCTTCTTTCTATTTCAACAATAGGATTAATTTCAGGTGATAAGCCTCTTCTTCTTCTAGAAAAATGAGAGTCTAAGGACATGAAAGAAAGGGAAAAACTGAAGGGACAAGAAGGTTACTGCTGATTTCTAGGTTGTCTACGTCTAGCTTCCCAACATTCTTGGGCACTAATATTTTGTTCAATTGCTTCCCATGAATGATTAAGCTCAACATGAGTATTGGTAGTGTCTAAAATGGTGTTGAACAAATTCAAAGCAATTCTAGTATGATCTTGAATACCGAGCTCAATATTGGGTTGCCTTGCAATAGGCACAATCATTAAGAAATAAAACAGTCAAAGAATCAATATCATAAAAATAGATGTATCGATGCTAGTCAAGCATAAAAATTAACCAGAGAGATATTGAATATCTCCCCAGTATGGTCGCCAAATAAATGTTGAGGAAAAGCTATGAAATGATCTTACTCAATCATTTTCAAAATATGCTTGGCTAAAACAAAATAGACGAGAATATCACCCTATTCTTATAGCCATCAAAATTAATATCCTAAATCACAAGTATCGATTACAAGTGCTTAGGTTGGTTTTTTATAAATAAAAGCTTGCTGAAAAATTCATTATTTATGTTTTTTTCTGAACATAACCGATGATGAAATAAATATAGAGACATAAGTAAAGACACCAAGTCAATAATAAAAGAATATGAGACATACAGAAATCCTTTATTTCATTCCAATTCATCAAAGAATCATTCTCTTTACAAAATTTCTTGAGGAATTTTGGACCAAAGTCAAACTTAGACATCCCCGATGAAACATACAAAAGGACTTCTAACAGAAAATTAAAAAACTGAACTTGAAAAGCTGGATCATCTTGCCACAGATTGCTGCCCACTCGACTCTACACAATAGCCTTTGTCAATCATGAAAACTAATTCACAAACATACAAGTCTACACAGACTATCAAAGATAGTTCAACACTTCTGAAAAATAAGTGTCTGAATGATGTAATTCAACAATGAATCTTGTTGTCTACAATAAAACCCTCCTATCATAAAAAATAATTAGGCCTTGAATAAATTAAGGAATGAATGAAAACTGAATTATCTCAACAAAAACTCAAAGAGCATACCTTAGTATGTTTCTCCTTCTATTCTCCTTTTGTTCCTCCTTTTTCTTTTTCCTTTAAGCAAATTAGAATTGGTTAAAGTAGTTGAACTACTTCATTAGTTAAGTTAACTAAAACTCAACCGACTTTTAGTTAGGGGGGAAAGTAATAAGTGATAATAAGGGTTTTTTAAATAAATAATAATTAGTAGGTGGGACCCCTTGTGACTCCCTTTAGCTTTTAAAAATCATAACACAACTAGTTAATTAAACAAACATCCCTCCTTGTGACTCCCATCATCACATTCATATTTGACAATTTATCTCAATGATATTTGCAATTATTTCCAAAATATATTACCCATATATCCAAAAAAACATGTCCAAAAAAATCTGAAGTCAACTATCCTCAACAATTAATAAATAAAAAGAACTTAAAATCCATATTTTCCACTCTGAGATGCAATCTTTACCTTGTTCCTGCTATCACCTTTTGATCTCTCTAAATTTTCCTTAGGCTATGTTGATCCTTTAGGCATAATCTTGCTGATCACATGAGAACAATCATCCCTCAAATGCATGCAAGATGACACAGATTTATCAGAGCTATTGGAGGGTGAGGAAGGGGAAGCAATGTATTTTCCTTTGTTAGGGGCATGGTGGGCCTCGGTTTTCAACCTTTTACTTGCATGGGAGGATTGAACTGGTGAGTGGACATGGGAATCTTGGAAAATCAGATTGATAGGCGTGGGAGCAGGTAAAGACAAATTGGGTCAGCCACGATGTTGGGAGACTGCTGGGTGGACAAACTCTTGTCATCCTTTTTTTTCAGGAACCTCAGGTTGCAATGAGACATGAGGGGGCATGATAATACCAAGGACCTATCAGGCTTGGAAGGGAGGCCTTTTAAGCCTAGGTTGGACCACTCCTTTCCCAATCCAATTAAAAAACCCAACTTGAAATAGCTGGCCTAAATATTGCAAGTCTTCATCAAAGTGTATGGAGAATCTTGGCATTCTTGGGCCTCTGTTCCAATTACCTCTTCCTCGGTTACCTCTGCCATGGCTACCTCAGTTGAAAAAACTCATTCCTATATGCATAATTGATTATCAAATAGTTCCTTTAAATACCATACATGAAAACTCTTTTTAAAATATGGAATACATTTTGGCTCAACAACATATCAGACTCATGCAATCCAATCCATACAATTTTTTTAACCGTTGTCCATGAGCAGGGGGTGAAAAATGGTTCTAGGATATGTGAGGGGTTGTATTGAGCAAAAAATGTTAAAATGAGGGGGAAAAGATCACGATTACTGCTCATAGAAAACAAACAATCGACTGTAATGTAAACCAAAGAACATATCACTGCAATCCATTCCTGTGATCTTAAACTGTTACAACACATAGTTCCTCTTAGTTGTAATGAAATTTTAGGAACAGGGAGTGGATAATGGATATGGGAAGGTGAGGGGATTCTAATTAGAGAAAAGTGAAATAATGGTAGGGGAAAAGAGAAGATATTGTTCATAAAATTAATTAAGTAATCCATAAAACAACTATGTATTTCATGCAAACGATCCAACACTAACCAAATAATTACTGTGATCAGTTAACAATTATTGTGTATAATTTAACCATTACTGTGTGTTAAACTTGCTCATTGTTCTCATTAAACCCTTAACACCTTCAATCAACATAGTGCCATCTTACTCAAAACAATATGCCTTCCAAACAACCTGTATAAGAAATTTGTTTCCTCTCACTTGTCTGTTTTAATATTTAAAGTAAATTCTAATGAACAAACAATCATTTTTTTCAACTATGTTCATCATCGAAACCATCAACCACTGTCCATAAATTATTTCCTCAAATAAAATGTAGACACAAGTTCTTTTAAAATTGTGCCCGATTCCATTCCTCTAATCAATTTAACAATTAAATTGGAATGAAACCATACTGTTATAAAACCCGTGGCCATCTATGATGGTGCAATCAATGATACGATGAAATATATCCATAAAACATACACATCAGACAACCAAGTCTCTGACATTAAATATAAAATTTGTAACGATCCCGATCAGGACATATTAAACACACAACAACCACCAAAACAATTTATACCACGTTGTAGGAACAACACAGACCACTCAAAACACAAAGAACTCTTATGTGACTCTACATGTTAATTTCTCTGAATCAAAACATCAAACGATGATGAGTTATCAATCCAATACAAGGAGGCAACAACTATATGCCCAATTCCATTTTTCAAATCAACCATTTAAATCATGATGAGCTATCGATTCAACTATCAAAATGAATAATGTAGCGACCATATACCAATAATAACAACCACTGTCAATGCTATTAACAGAGATGAGCCAACAATCAAGCACTGTTGACTATACTCCACCAACTCATAACAATCAACAATGTTCCTGACATGATATAACTGGCTTAATTGATCACATTTGAGATTGACCAATGAAGGGTGGGCTCTGAGTAATCAAGGTTCGCTGGTTGGAACCAACACAGGGAGACTGGATTTGACCACACCAACAACATCTGAGAACCCTTTGAGACAACATGGTGGTAACACATGCCATGTAACCAACAACTTCCAAGACAGGGTGACAATTCACACTCGATAAGAGAGATTATGAACAAAGGAGCAGAGGCTTCTTACTGGCCAGTAATAACACCAAGAACATGCAGGGCATAACCCTCGTGGTTTTCCCCAAAAACCGAATAATGCTGATATAAATGTAGATATTAGGTAATAACAACCAACCCTAAGAAAAATTGTTGGAATAATAGCCACCATAACCAATTGTACAGAGACCAATGATATAAAATGAGCCCACAACCAGGTGAAAAATGATATGCAGTGACCCAAAGGAGGTTCAAGAATTACACAACAAACACCATAGCAACAATTACAACCGTGTATGGTTACAAGGACTGTGTGCAGAGGGCTAACAAGTCTGGACCGAATGAAACCTTCCAACAAAAACCTATAAATACAACAAAGAGCCTTCAGGGCTTCCACCACACAGAATAATCAATGAAATTGTGACTTCAACCATCAAAGTTCAATTTTTCATTGAATAACACACAAACAACTAATTCAGAGAGACACCATGGTTTTACAAAGTTTCCAGACTTAATAAAAGCATAGACCAATACATCACCAAACCAATATCTATTTTATAAACAGAGCGAGTTCATGGATGGAGAAAAAAAACATACCTGTAACCAAAAGCCTTAAAAACACGAGCTTGGTTGAGTAGTTCCTTCCTCGCCTAAATATCGGAGCTTAACCACAACAAAACACAATTGAACAATAACCAAGATAGGGTGATTACTAGTGGGGGAAAGTATGGAGTGACATGTAGTAAATGCACGTCGGCTCCATCTTCTCCTCATTCAATTTCGTAGTACATGCCAACCAACCAACAATTAAATAATTCCATTAATCCATGCATCGAAACTAACATACCTTTCTTGCCAAATGCGCCAGTCGATATCGCATTAACCATTTCCAAACATACCATAATGCATATCAAATGCGCCCTCATATAACTCAATAACCTTGTATAGCCACTAACATTGATAGTCACTAACATTTCTAGTTAGGACTAACATCATTCCCTTTAATTTCAATTTCTCATAGTATAGTATAACATAGCATAGTTTCCTTTCTTATATTTTTCATAGGTATCTTTTCAATTTCTCTTATTTGTTGTTACTAACATGTATCACGTGTAGGTGTAACAAGTAATGAATCAAGGCACCAATAGCAAAGGTAATAATAGTTAACATAAGCCATCATGACATGAAATTAGAGCCTAGATCCAACACATAACATGCATTATCCATCATCCATTTGTCACAAATAGAACCAACACTTCACGATCAATCATGTAGAGCCCTATAAGCAGTGTTGAACAACAACACAAATATCAAATAAGAACCTGATCTTCCAATCTACAAGAGGGTCCCACCTACTAGTATTACATATCATTAGCTTATAAATAATAGGCTTAGAAATACTTTGTGGGTGAAATCCTCATTGCAATTTTTATTGTCAATAGTCACCACATTTCCCTTAAGGTTTTACCAGACCACCAGGCAGACACTTCATCATTTTCCCAGGGTTGTTCATCTGCAGGTTAGATAGAAAATCATTTAAAACAACCACAGGTCTCCCAACGCTTCTTGTGTTGTATGTGAGAAATGAGTTAGGAACAAAGTTAGTCATATTAGATGAATTGAGATCCACCACTGCCTTGCTAAAAACAATATTCAAAATAACAGAAGTAATATAGCAAGAAATAAATAAAAAAAAATGAATTCTGCAATCGACCTACCCTACAACAAAACATCATGAAAACACGCAATTTTTTATTTTTATTTTTTTAATGAAAATATTGTGTTAGGGCTTGTCCATTCACTGGGAGGGAGTCAGGTACCCCCCTCAGATTATGCAATTGATACGTGCCTACCCCAATATTCTCGGCCACCTGGAAAGTTCCGAACCATAGATTCTGAAACTTAGAATGCTTTCATTTCGACTCATTTTCTCTGTCCCATTTTAGGACTATGTCTCCCACGACAAAATTCTTCTCTTTAGCCTTATGCTTATCAAACCACCTTTTAACTATCTTCTGATGAGCTATGAAATTTGATTTTGATTTCTCCCTTTCTTCTTCTAGCATGAGGAGGGTATCAATTCTTTGTTGTATGACTGATGAGGGTTGTCCTCTAGAATCCTGAGCAAGTTTAAGAGATGGAAGATATAGCCCGTTTGGGAGAATGGATTCCTGTCCGTATACGAAAAAGTATGGGGAATTTCCTATAGCTTCCTTGGGTATTACTCTATCAACCCATAAAGCATTATGGAGCGAACCATGCCAGTTCCTCTGATTGTCTACAACTGTTTTCTTTAATATCCTCACTAGGTTTTTATTTGTTGATTCTTCCACTTCGTTCCCCTATGGATAATAGTTTTCAAAGTATCTGATTATGATTCCTTTATCTAGAGAAAAATATGTTAATAGGGTGGAAGAAAAAGTAAGCGGAATTATCAAAAGAAAGGACAGAAGGCACACCGAACCTTGTGATCCGCTGTTTTTCTATGAATTGGATCACCACCTTTTTGTTTACATGAGTCATAGGGATGGCCTATGCCCATTTTGTGAAATAATCTGTGGAAGTTAGTATGTATCTATGATGTTTTGAATAACTCGGTGTAATTTATCCTATGGTATCTAACCCCCATTGCTCGAATGGACTGGAAATGACCACTGGTTGTAGTGGGAAAACACTCTCTTTTCCCTCCCCATGGTTATTTGACAAGTTTTACAGTTTCTAGCATATGTGAGAGCATCCCTGAATAGAGTAGGCCAATATTTTATGAGTAGTGGTGTTTCCTGCAAAATTTCCACCTGTAGGACCATCATGGAGTTCCTTTAGAACTTTGTCTGCATTTCCACATTTGATACATCTTAAAATTACCCCATCATAATTAACACGGAAGAGAACCAAATTGATGAGGTGATATTGTGTTGATTTTAACCTGAGGGATCTCCTTTCCCTCGGATTCAGGTTTTCTGGGCAAGTCCCATGATGCAAGAGATAAGTTAGTTTCTCATACCAAGACTCTTTCCCTGGGGAGATGTATGAAGCTTCACCAAACCATAATTCCAATTCATTCTCCCACCCAGGGTCTTCATTTACTTGGTCTTGGGCTTCAACTACTAGTTTGCATAACCCTTGTCCCTTAAATAGTTTAGAAGGTTTTATATCTAGATAAAATTCTTGGACTACTGCCATCCAGTTTCCTCTTCTTTCCCCCATATCCTATTGAGTGAATAGATATTGGACCACAGGGTGAGGCACGATGACTTTGGTATGGTTCTTAAGGATGTAAGACCTGAAGTATTTCACTGCCTTGTATATTACATAACCTTGCTTATCTATAGCAGGGTAATTTAGTTCAGCCCCTTGGATATTAGTGCTCATGGATGATACCGGGGCCTTGTTGTTGTCATCATCCTTTTGAGTCAATACTGTAGCTAATGATTGGTCGGAGGTGAAAGTATTGAGGAAGAAATTTTTCTAAAATCGAGACTTCACAACACTAAGGCTCAGGATATTGCAGCCTTAGTATTTCTAAAATAACTTTTTCTTTCATCATCCCACTTAAATTCGACATCTTTACAGATCATTTTTTGTAAGGGTTTGATAGTTTCAGTGAAATTAGAAGTGAATTTCCCCACAAAATTGATTTTCCCGAAGAAGGATTACATAGCCTTTTTGTTGTGGGGTAATGGAAGCTGAGTTATAGCCCTAATCCTTTCTGGGTCTATGTGAATCCTTGCTTGACATATAATGTGGCCTAACAACTTACCTTTCTCGACACCAAAAATAGTTTTCTTAGGGTTTAAGGATATACTGTATTTCCTACACCTTTCGAAAATCTGGGTTAAATGTTGGATGTGATCTTATTTGTTCTTTGAATACACAATCACATCGTCCAAATAGACTACTACACACTTGTTGATTAGTCCACAAAATGCTACATCCATGGCCATTTGGAAGGTCTCCTTTGCATTAATTAACCTAAAGGGAATGTGTTTATAAGCGAAGGTTCCCCACTTGGTTCGGAAGGTAGTCTTCAAATGATCATCCTCTGAGACTAGAACTTGGTTGTAACCTAAAAAACCGTCCAACAGGGAGAAAATATCTGATCCATACATGGTCTGCAAGAGTTTCTCCATTGGCGGGATTGGGTAGTTGTCCTTTTTTGAAGCTCCGTTGAGGTTCCTGAAATCTACGTGGATCTCCCCGGACTTTTTTCTCACAGGAACCAAATTTGCTACCCATGCAAAGTGTCTAACCTGGAAGATAATATTAGAATCTAGTAATGTTTTTAACTCTTGACACATGAGAGGCTCTAGGGATGGGTGGTACTTCCAGAGCTTCTGTTGGAAGGGTTTCACTTCAGGATTTAATGGGATAGTGTGCTGAAATATATGAGTATCATAAGTTTTCAGATCTCGGTAGGACCATGCAAAGACATATTGACATTGTCTGGAAATTTTGAGATAGGCCTTCCTTTCCTCTTTAGATACTATATTTCTGAGATTTATATTCTTGGGGTTTTCCGAGGTTCCTATATTTATAGTTTCGTGCATGGGACAAGAACTCCCTGTCTTTGAGTTCTTTGACCTTTTAAATATTTCCCTCGGGTCAAAAAGGTTTTCTAAATTGGCCACTCCTTTCGGTATCGTGTCAGACCTTGGTTTTTCAGTCGATTGATCTAAATGAGGATCGATTTCCACTAATTTCTCATGGAATACTTCATCGTCAATAGCCAAGCCTTTAAAATTATCCTGATTGGTCAAAAAGTTTATTATCTGTTCATCCCCTTCAAAGACCTTCCAATTAGAAATATTAATGGGAATTGATGGTTTGTAGTGTAGCTCCACAACGAACCAGGAGGCTTCATAGTCTTCTATAGGTGATAGCCTTGAGGTAGTGGTGGCCAGAGAATCTGCAAGAGTGTTTTTTGTTCTGGGAAGCGTTGTAATGTTGAAGGCTTCAAAATGTTCTATTAGTTTGTGCACTTCCTGTTGGTAATTCCTTAGGTGGGGAGAGTTGCAATGTATATTGTTCCTTAGTTGTCTAATGATGATTTTAGAATCTCCAAAAACCTTCAATTTTTTAACGTTTAAGTCTATGGATTTCTTTATCCCTTGTACTAGAGCTTCATACTCGGCTGTGTTGTTTGTGCATTCAAATTCTAGTCTACAGGACAAGAAAATTCGTTTACATTTTGGGTCAATGAGGATGCACCCTGCCCCTGATTCTTCTTTTGATTTAGATCCATCGAAGTATAAGGTCCACATTTGTGAACGGAAATTGTCAGTTTCATTTTTTATACCACTTTCCTCCTTTCCTCCTATATGTTCCGTGATTTATAACACCGGTTCCTGACAGAAGAGGGTTTCTCGCACCTTCGTTAGCAAATTTTCTTGAAAACTTATTTCAGAGTTTTGAGTAAGAGGGATATCAGATGAGAGGGTGGAGAAATTCCCGAAATCAGAGTCACAGGAATAATTTTGTATCACAGGAAAATCTGTCGATGAGGGCTCGTTAAGAGTTTCTAGGTCAGTGACCATGTGTTTTAGATATATTTCCCTATCAATTTTGATCATATTCGTGTGTCCCTTTAATGGAAGACAAAGGTAAGCCCAGTCTATACTGAAGTATCTGTTTAACTTCTCAGAACAATCTTGACTCAGTAGCAATCCATAAGCTTCTGAGATATCTATTACAATGATGCCAATTACCTAATTTTTTTTTGGGTGAGTCGCTATTCTCATCATTACATCTTTGATCTCTCCTATAACCTTCACTTGGGTTCTGTCCAGTTGTATTACATGTTTATCACTTTTGAGAGGAACTGTGTTTAATTTTTTGTAAATGGACAACGACATAACATTTGAGGATGCTCCTGAGTCAACCAAACAATTATGGAGGTTTCTGTTGAAGATTTCAAATGTCAAAAGGAACAGTGGGACAAAAGGTTTTCCCTTCTCATCTTCAAAGAAAGTGTTCAAAGTTGGTTTATTTCTTAGATATGTGGGATTTATATTTTCTCCTTGGTCAATTCTTATTGTAGGATTTTCTACCGATTTCAATGCTTGTAACATAAAGTCCTTTTGTTGAGGGATTCTACACATGTCCATGACAGATATATTTTCCTTCAACTTCTTCAAATATTTTACTATGTTGTAGTATATCTTGGTCAATTCTCATGTATGGATGTTTATAGGGTTTCTTTCGGGGACAAAAGGTGCTTTCAGGTGCTTGGGAGTTGGTTTTCCTCCCAAAATTTGGGTCGTAGTTAGGTTGTTTGAGACCGGTTGAACTCTACTTTGTGTTTTCACAACCAATACTTCCGTGGGTGGTTCTTGAACCTTAAATATGTCATCAAAAGGCATAGGTAGATCAGGGTCCCATATCAACATGGTTTTTTCTTCTGTTGGATCAACTTCCTCTTGAGAAACAACATTCATAACTGAGTCGCTTGATTGTTCAGTTAGGGAAAAATCATCTAGAAATTGATTGGCCATCAAATTCATGGCATGCACCCATTGTGGGTAGTCTCTCTTAGAGTTTTTTTCTTGGTTGCAGGTACAGAAAGATTCAGATGCTACATTTTCCAGATCGATGTTTAAGTTGGCTAGGGGGGGGGGGGTTCAATTTCCTTGAAAGGTGGATTTCTTTTAAAAACAGGTTTATAGGGCCTTTGACCTTGGTTTTCTTCCCCTGCACTTGTTTTCATGCCTATGATTTCATTTGATAACTTCTTAACAATGCGTTGTATGTCTTCTATGTCTCCACTTCCCTTTTCGGGACCTTGTTCTTTTTGTTACCCTGGTGGTCTAGTCAACATGAGTCCCCTCCTGGGAGGAGGTTGAAATTACTTCTTAACTAATGAGACCTGGCCTTCTTTACATCCCTTCATTTGAAATTCTATTGTTCTGGTTTCTTCAAAATTCTCAGCTAAGGTTGCTTTGGCAACCCTATTCACAAACATGGAAATGGAAGCTGGGATAGCATTAGCATATACTTCAATTTGCAAATCCTGTGTAGGTTTAGATTCAGGTTGAAATTTGTTTAGGATAGTAGTGAACCATTGATTAAATTCTTTAATCTTCTCCTTTGAACTCATGGTGGTGGTGAACAACTCGACCATGAAGGCTCCTGTAGTGGTTTCTTCTGCAAATTTATCTAAAAAATCATTTTGAAACTTCGTCCAACTGGTTATGGATCCTACAGATAAGTTAAAATACCATGTGTAGGCCGAATTCTCAAAAGTATAGGGGAAAATCATGCATACTACATATTCATGTTGAACATTCATTAGTCTAATAACTAGTATGAATTTTTTGCTATGGTATTCAGGCAATCCTGAGGTTTCAGGGTCAAATTTAGGGAGTAACTTCTATGGATGTCGGGGAAGGTTATGTACTCATCTAGGGATAGCCAGAGCATCTTTTTCCAACCAAGGTTGATTATTCTGAGGTGGGTTTACCCTTTATTCATTATGATAATTGTTATATTCCATGTCGTCCGATCCCGAAACTGAGCATTCAGAGTTGAACCCTTCCTTGTCGGAAAAATCGTTGGGCTCGGAGTAGTTTCCGGCTGGTGTTTCGGGGATTACATTAAGAGGATGTTTTATTTCGGTGAGGGAAAAATATATTAGGTCTTATGATGTGTGCACAAAACTTGGTTGAGGGTATTGACCACTGGTCTGCTTACTTGCTTTTTACGAGGAAGTAACGAAGCTAAGGGAAACACTCTGATCTATCAAGTGCAATTGTGATCCTTATGAACTGGTTCAAGTCCTCGTGAGGAAGAGCGTAAGGTATGTTAGGGAATATATGTTCTTCCTCTTGCTGGGGTGAGTTAATCATTTCAATATTACTCAGTGTGTGTGGGATGCATTGAGAATGACTAGCCATGCATGTGGGATGTGTTGAATCTACAGGATGTGTGAAATATTCTGTGAAAATATTGTCAGCCATTCCTTCTCATGCCCTCCTTCTAGCGCCGATTCTATTGAGGGGTACTAAATCTCTTTAACTCAATAGTAGGAACCAAACTTGCCACCAAGGCCCAATCATACTCTACAATGTTTAATGTTGGAATGGTTCTCCAGATATTGCGATCCATCCAATTAATCGATGGGCTTTACGTAGTGATTGACATGATGTTTTCTTATGAAAGATCCTCCTTCAGTTAGAACATTCTCTTTTTGTATTGTCTCTTATAGGTGGGACCGATACAAGATAAAAGATAGTATAAACCAACTGGGTAACAAAGTGGGAAATATTAACTACTGGAGAAGGCCGAGCTTTGGATAACCCATGTGCTCAAACATGCAGACAACAATTCTTACACCTACAACAAGCCTAGTACTAATACATTAACCTGTTGGTGTTCCAATTATTGACTGAGATAATATCATCGGAAGAAAAACATACATGTAATAAATGATGGTAAGAAAAATAGTTTCCTTATATTTAATCATGAATCACATATTAACACAATGATTTAATTTTCATAATTAAAGACAAGAGCCTTTGAATCTGTTGATAAGTTATCCGATTCAATATTTTTATAGTTCTTGTCTTTAATGATGAAAAGTAAATCATTGTGTTAATATGTGATTGATGATTAAAGCTAAGTAAACTAATTTTCTTACCATCGTTTATTACATGTATGTTTTTCTTCCGATAATATTATCTCAGTCAATAATTAAAACTGCAACAGGTTAATGTATTAGTACTAGGCTTGTTGTAGGTGTAAGAACCGTTGTCTCCATGTTTAAGCTCGTGGGTTATCCCAATCTTATACTTCTCCAGTATTTAAGCTTTCCCACTTTGTTACCCAGTTGGTTTATACCACCTTTTATCTTGTATCGGTCCCACCTATAAGAGAAAATACAAAAGGAGAATGTTCGAATTGAAGGAGGAGCTTTCACAAGAAAACATCATGTCAATCACTGTGTAAATCTCATCGATTAATTGGCCAGATCACAAGATCTGGAGAACCATTCCACCATTAAACGCTGCAGAGTCTAATTGGGACTCGATGGCGGGTTTGGTTCCTAATATTGAGTTAAAGGGATTTAGGACCCCTCAACACTACCACATCTAAAATACCCTTTGAGGTAGCACAAGTTTCAAACTCAGGAAGAGGATCTACAAACAACCTTACAACTAGAAGAAAACCAGTATCAGAAGACAGATCCAACAATAGAAGAGATAAAGGAGGATTTGAAGAACCTCACATTTCAACTAAACCACAATAAGGGAAAAGAGAAAAGAGAAGTTGTTTGGTGTACCACATGAAAGACACCATAAGAATGAGTGCCCAACTTTTGTGCAGTATATGGAAACAAGTCTACCAAACCCATTGCCAATAGGAGGACCATGGTGTGATATCCATAAAAAACATGGGCATGATCCATATAATTTTCAAATGATGCAAAATTACCAGACAATAACCAAGAAATGCATACTTCAATTCTTGCAAATTAGTGGGCCACGATGATAAAGATTGTAGGACAATGGACTTGATGAGAGAGAGAGCTTCATATACATATATGGTGCGGGAAGAAATGATGATAGGGAAAGTTTCACCATAGTTCAATCAGGTACCACCTCCATATAATAATGTGAAACAATAGTACAACATCACACATCCTCAGTATAACAATGCAAAACCACAATATAACCCCGTGTGGTGTAATCATGTGCCTCATTACAATGCACCACGAGGATATCGAGGTGGATATAGAGGTGGAGGATGAGGTATAGGAGGATTTGGAAGAGGCAGAGGTCCAATAGTGTGCCACAACCACCAACAACCAATACATTATTCAAGGGAATGTCCACTTCCACCTATGACATGTATGTACTTTCGCGCAACAGACCATGATACAGAGGAATTCCCAACACTTTTGGGGAAGATTCAAGAAAAAAGGAACCAGAAAAATCATAATGTTCAGTGGATTTCTGTAGAATCTAGAGATGATGGGAGGAACATAAACATAGTTGTGCATGAAGGAGATAAGATAGGAGCTGACACAGTAAGATAGGATCCAATGCAACACCAAGGGGTGAAGAAGAATACTGAACCACAAAAAAAGTTCGATGCGGGGAAAGAAAAATAAATATTCAAGGAGGAAATACATGATTTCCTCAAGCAACATGTTGCATCTACATCAACCGCACAACAAACTTAGAACGTACCAATGTACATAATTCCCTCCTCAATGGACCACACCAGTGAAACAAAATCGACAGAGCAAGTAAGTACCATAAATATTTTTCTGCAATCCTGTGTTAAGCTATTGAATAATCCATCATCTTTTAAAGTTTTGCAACATATCTTAGAAATATGTAACATAGAGGTAGAGGGGAAGTTAAAGCAGAAGAAAGTCAATCAACTCCAGTCAAGAACGAGGACAAGTAGGGAATTCAGATTGAATGCTAACATTGGGGATTTCAATATGGGAGACATTATATTGGACTTAGGCTCTGAGGTCAAATTTTTACCTAAGAAGACATGGAAATGTATGGGAGAGACCACATTAGGCTACTCACCTATCCAGCTAAAACTAACAAACCAACACAGAGTTCTACCAATTGGAAGGCTAAAAGGTGTGACAGTAGACCTGGATGGAGTCCGCACTAAGGTAGACTTTGAGGTGATAGAAATAGTGGATGGAACAACACCTTATCCAACATTACTTGGAATGGATTGGGAATTTGATAACCATACCATAAGTAACTTGAATACAAGGAAGATGACATTTGAATCAGGAGAATACATAGTCATTGTTCTACTAGATCCATCAAAAGGAGAAAGGTTTGTAGATCCCACTTGCTTAGATGTGGAGGAAATCAACTAGTTATAAAGAACCACCGCACACGAAGAAGATTATGTTAACCCAACAATAGATGGGGTACTCAATTGGAGGAGAATAACATCATGTGCATGTGACTCAGATACAGGTTTGGATAATTGGAAACAAATATTACATGAAGTGTCTACAAGAATGTGCATAAGAATAGACCGCACAGTAAGATGGGTGGGTACATAGATAAGAGAATCTCCCAGTTTTCATGGCATAAACGATTTAGAGGAATTCTTAATAGAATATGAAGATGAAGTACTCGAAAATCAAATGCTCTTATCCCTAGATGTTGCACTCAAGGCTACACCTGCAAGATGGTGTGGTGCACACAAAGAAACAATTAAGGACTGGTACCAATGTAAGAGGTTATTGTGCATTAGATTCAGCGTAGAGCTGGGGAGAAATAAGATGCAGAGATATGATGGACAAGGGACACCAACAAAACATTTGGAGAGATGTAGAACACTATGGAGGATGACACCACCATAGGAATGGCCTCATCACTTCATCCACACATTGGAAGGAATTCCAGGAAACTGGTATGTAGACCAAGAACTGCACAGAAGGCACTGCAGAATGGACAACATTACAACATAATTTTATAGTAACCTTCTCATTTGAACATGAGAACCCCAAAATGGATTCAA
>ML833187.1:0-15818 GCA_009831015.1 Picea engelmannii
GGATTTGTTGTAATCTAGGGAAAAGTAGGGGAGTGTTACCAGTAGTTCAACGTATGTAAGGAAGCATAAATTCACATATACATACATATATACAAAGACATACAAAAAGTAGTGGAAGCCCAAAGAACATACTTTATTAGATAGATGATTCAATACAACACAATAGATATAATATCTCTCATAGAGCTATATTTCTTCATACAAGCTTGTCTATTTATACCTATATATTCAGTTACCAGGTAGTTGTAACTACTTAACTACCTAGATTGGTCAATTAACATAACTCTTGACCGACTCATACTTTCAACTTAAAAAATCAACCAACTAACTGTTAATTGACTGTTGAGTCTAGTCGACAGATTCGACTAGCCCTTACAACATCTTCCCCCACCTCAATTCCTTTCTCGTCTCGAGAAAGAGGGGAGTAAAATAATTTTTTTTGTTTACATTGATTGTTTACAAATAGAAAGTTATAGAAAGAGAGAAAGAAGATGAAATATAACCAACATATCTTGAAGAATTTATGTAGCTTTGTCTGATTGTCCTTTAGTATCTCTTTTTACTTCTTTGAATGTATGAATTTGACATCATCCCTAATTTTGATTCCACAATTAACTTTCCTTCCCACATAAATATTTTACTTGAAATGATCTTTTGACATTTTATTTTTGTGCTTTGTCCAATTAACCTGAACTTGACTGTGACTTTCAATCTTAGAGATGATTTTTGAGTGCTCCCCTAATCCCAAGAATTAAGTGGATGAAACTAGAGGGGGAACCCCTTCCTTTGCACGAGGCTGGATCTCTTCTTTTAAAGTCTGTAACCACGATGACCGAACAACTTCTGCATTATGAGGGTCTAGTATAGAAGGGTCATCATCTTCTATGCTCATCGTTCCCATGGTTGATGTTTACAAACTTAACTAAGTGAATAATGCTTTTTTTCTTTCCTCTAGCTCTAATATATAGAGTCTAGTTTCATGATCTTGAAGGAAACTGATAGGGTAGTGGGACACCTCACACAGGACTTAATCTTAGTAGATCGCGAGTTTTCTTAGAATCACATGCTTAATGATGAACATTGTCCCATGCTACCGAATAGACTCTTGTTGATATGATCTTTACTGGATTGTTATATACTGACAAAATATTTATGGTCTTAAAGAGAGATATTGTTTCTCCTCACCTAGTGATCAATGGATGTGTGCGTCTTAACCATGAATGTTGAAGGGATGGTGGAATCATCCAAGGAGATGTCTATGTTAATGCTAAAATGACATTCTTGTGGGTCTTGTTGATCATTAATTGAATCATTCTGCAATTGGTTATCGTACATGTCGAGGAATATGGTGGTTATATTGGTGGCTGCACAATGGTATTCTCCATTGCATTGGTCATTAATCTTTATTTCATTCTCGTTGATCCTTTCCTGCCGCGACTTAAATGCACCATATTTTCTAGAGTCAATTTTTCATGGTAGATGTTTTCTTGTGTTCGACCGACTAGGTATCCTTTATTGATGCATGGTCGGTATAGGGATCGACCCACTATTTCTCTTGAGTCATCGAGTTTGTTATTGTTGGATCTACTTAGTCGATGTTCTTGATAGCTAGTCTGCTCCTCCATTTTGTTGTACTTCCCCCTATTTGTATGATAAACATGCTCACTTGAACCACGCTCTCTTGAATCTTGCTTTCTTCCTTGGGATATGTATCAATCAATTGACTTTATTTTCATGAGGATTTGTCTTAATTTGAGAGATGGAGTGGTGTATCGATCATGTCTTCTTCTGCTTAGTTTATGGCTCGATGAGGAGATTCTTTCTCTCTTCATTATACTTTTCCTTTCTTTTCTTTGAGGATTTGAAAGTTCTTTAATATTTATCTTTCCATATAGAGGTTTCTTGTACTTGTATTTCTATACTTGAATTTTATAACTGGATTTGGTTTATTAATACATGAAGGATTTATTTTCTTAATAATGTGATTAGTCTATATTTTTCCGACTTCGACCACAGTGTTATATTTTCCTTTCTAGCTCTGGTTGATCCTGTTGGCATTTTTCCTACTAATTTTTCCAACAGGGTTTCCCACCTTCTATGTATAATACTTTTTTAAATGGGATCCATTAATTACTTTATTGAATGGATTCCCTAACAAGGTTCGAAGTTGAACCACTCTTATCAGTTGAATGTCTTCTAAAACATAAGGCCCAAACCATGTTTTCTCTAGCTTTCTTGGTTTTCCTTTTATTTGACGGTTGTATAACAAAACTAAATCTCCATTTTTGATGTCATTTTTCTTTAAATGATGGTCGTGTGATGCTTTCTATTTTTGTTTTTGTACTTCCTCATGGTGCATTGCAATTAATATTCCTTCTTCTAGCTTATTTAATTGGTACAACCAGTCATTCATGCTTCTTCCTTGGTCGAATTTAGCCACGGTTTCTACCTTGTCAGAGTTGGACCAAAATTGAAATGGAATGGCGACTTCTTTCCCATATACTAAATTGAAGGGAATTTGTCTAGTTGATAGTTTATAAGAAGATCTATATGCTCATAAGACTGCATGAATTTTATCATCCCAGTCGCTTTTGTCGATACCAAATAGTTTGGTGAGTCCTTTATGCAATGTTTTATTAAATGATTCGACAACCCCATTTGCTTGGGGGTAATATGTTTTTTTTTCATATATGATTGATCAAAACCTTATTTACCAGGACTTGGATTGTTTCATTTATGAAGTTTGTTACCTGGTCACTGATTAGTGTAAGTGGACATCAAAACATCATGATTATGTTCTCTTAAATTAATTTCTCCGCAACTTATTTGGTGCATGATTCAATTGGTCCAACTTTTTCCCATTTGGTGATGTATTCTACTACAGTAATTATATATTTTGTTTTGGTTCTTTTTTCTCTACGAGAAAAAGGGCCAACAAAGTTGACAACCTAGATTTCAAATGCTCTATTAGAGTTCACTGAGCTTAGTGGCATTTCATTCTTCCATAGAGGTCTCTGAAGCCTTTGACAACTATCGCACTTCATAACCTGATCCTGACAGTCTTTGTGTAAATTAGGCCACCATAGACCTACCTAAAGTATCTTCCAAGTTGTTGTGTCAGGCTGGAAGTGGCCCCCAACTAGTCCTGTGTGAGCCTTGTTAATAATATCTTCTCTTTCATGCTCAAGAGTACATATCCTTGGGATATCATCGAGTACAATTTTGTATAGATATCCATTTATAATGGTGAATGGTGTTGCTTTTAGGGCTAGCAACTTATTTTTATTTGTTAGGAGATCCCGTGGAGCCTTTCCGTCTTCCAAAAAGTTTTCTATAACCTCAAGATATTTTGGGGAAATTTCGACTCAAAACAGATGTGCGTCTGGTAGGTCTTCGTCTATGCCTGTCGAGTCCTCTCTAGTTTCAAGTTGAGATAGATGGTTGGTTCTGACGTTCTTTTTCACAGGTCAGATGATTATGTTGAATTCGAATTCCTGGAATAACAAAAACCAACAATAAATCTTTTCTTGGTGAACCAATTTATTCACTAAATATTTTAATGTATGATGATCTGTAAAGAATGTGAAAGGGTTGGTGAGTAGGTGATGTATAAACTTTTGTAATATGAATATCATCGAAAAATCTTCCCTTTCCATGGTTGAATAGTTCCTTTCTTCTTTGTTTAATTTCCTTCTGGCGTACGCGTTTGGGTGATCGATTGTGTTGTCTTATGGTTGTACTAGAACCGACTCGATAACAATGTTCGAAGCATCGGCATGGATGTGAAACCTTCTCGACAATCGGGAAATATTAATATGGGGGATTCAACCAGTTTATTCTTTAAGAATTCAAATGATTATTGGTAGTCTTGATTCCATATGAACTCGATTTCTTTCTGGAGAATCTCATCGATTGGGAATGTGATATCTGAATAATGGAAAAAAAATTGTCTATGGTATTCAGTGTGTCCACGAAATATTTTAATTTGTTTCTGATTTATAGGCGACTTCATTTCAAGGATGATTTACACTGCCTTTGCATACCACATGGCCTAACAAAATTCCAATTGGTATGGAAAAGATGCACTTCTTAATGTTAAGATATAGTTGGATTTGTCTACATCGTTCAAGCATCAATATAATCCATTGTATATGGTTTTTGAATAAGTTGTATATCGTCCAATAATCGAAGTAAAAATCCATCATTTTGTATATATACTCTTGGAATGATTTGACCACTATTCTTGAGAAAACTATTAGGGAATTATTCAGCCCAAATGGCATAAATTTATAGGCAAAACAACCAAATTCTGAGACAAATATTTGTCTTCAGTTGATCCTCTTTGGCTATTGGTAATTAATTATATCTTCAGAATTTGTATGTAAATGAATAACATTAATGACTCATGAATTCATTAATTATTTCATTGACAAAGTGAGTGGGAAATGGATCTATTAAAGTTAGTTTGTTGAGACCTCTGAAGTCGACGCAAATTCTTAACTTTTTAGGGCCGTGATTCTTTGGTTGAACCACCATAGGAATTTCCCATTCAACTTTGTTGATTGGATATATGATGCATGCTGATAACATTCCTTCGATTTCCTTTTGAATGATGGGATTGAATTTGTGAGTTAATTTGTATGGTCGATTTTTTATTGGTTTTTCTCCTGGAATGAGTTCAATTTTCATCTTTCCCATTTCTTCTACAAGTCATTTTAGATCTTTATAGTCTCATGAAAATACATCTTGATATTCTTTGAGTAAGTATACTATGTTAGTTGTCTCCTTCTCTATCCAATAGTCTCCTACTCATGCCATTTTTGGTTGATCGTCATTTGATATGTTGAATTCTTTAGTTTTGATTTCAACATCCATCTACTTTGGTGGTTTTGGTTCGTTGAGATAACGTTCCCCTTCTTTGATTTTGGTGAATCTCTCCTACAAGTCGAACTGTTCGTGATCTTATTTTTCTTCCTTAGATATTTTTAACACTGATTTTACATTGTTTTGCAATGTCAGGTGATCACTTTTCCATCAGAAGATCTATCACGAACATCTTATATTCTCCATGTTGATTCTTCATGTTGTCGTAGTTCCATTATTTTCTGTCAAAACAATGTTGCAAGTCGATATCGAGCCTTGATCGACTGTGATATTCCCTTTTTCCTTTTGTGTAGCTGGAGTCATGTTTTCTAAAAAACAATTGATCTGTTGCGCTGCTTCTCTTAGATGCTCCTCCTTTGGGGTGAACTTGAAGTCTTGGATAAAGTTTTCTTTGATGTCAAACCAATTTAGCATATGTCCACAAGATTATTTGATCTTGTAACATTTATTTGGTATTTCATCTAATGTGCTTGGAAACATGTGGGGCCATATCCTTTCATCTATGTATCCTATTATGTGTCATTCATTCTTGAAATGATTAATATGTTCAAATGGATCAAACAAAATATTGAAAATGTGATCCAGATGGATATCAGTGGCCACCCATCTTTTCCAACTGGCTCAAAACATTTTTTTGACAATTTTGGCAATTTACTATTTTTAGTAGTTTTAACTTCCGGGGCCATTTTGAGGGCCCAAATGAAGGTTTTTTCGGGATAGAGCTCCTCAATTATAGACAAAAGAATGATTGATCCCCGAAAATGAATCTCCTCGATGATACCTTTCCAATGGGCTATCACATGCCTAAAACTTAGATCGTATGCAAAAGTTACGACCTCGGGAAATTGATGTACTAACTTACCCAAACGGGGCCCACATGACTTTTGGTGCTTCATCTCCTAGGGTTAGGATTTTGGATGTCTGGGATTTTTGGCATTATTTCTTATTGTAAAAAGGCCTTTAGAGCCTCATTGTAACCTTCTTCTTTCTAATGTGCGCTTCCATCACATCTCTTCTCAGAGATAAGCCACCACCATTCCAACAAGCTTGTTTCCCCTGCATTTTACAGTTTCATCTTATTTTGCTATTGAATAGAAAACCAGTTTTACTGTATCTCTGTTATTTTGTGTTAAGCACCTGTTAATAATCTGTATTCATTTCATTCTGCTCATAAAATCCGAATCAGTGGTATCAGAGTGGTCTGCTCCTTGTTGTCTTAATGCATGTCCCCAACGAGGTCGGAGTACAAAGAGTTGGGTCTCGAGCTTGTTTCTCTTGAGGACAGAAGCTCTTGCATGCCCAAGCGACCTCCCATGGAAGGAGAAAAAAAAGATTACGGTACAAGAGATCCTTTCAAACTTTTGATTGAGGAAGCCCTCATGCAATAGAGGAACGAGATGATGGACAGTTTCGTGCAAATCCTTCGGCGACTACTAATAGACGACACATCTTCTTTGAATGGAGGCGCACCCCCTTCAAGGTACAAACAAACTTTTATATTCCCATATTTTAAGGTCAGATAGACGCAGATGTTGTAGAAAAGTGGTTGAATCTACTAGAAGGGTATTTTTCTGTCCATAACTTTTCGAATAGAGAAAATATTATTTTTTCGCTCCTCAAAGCCATTCCCCATGTTAAAGATTGGTGGGAAACTTTCTGTGAGCAAAAGGAAATAGAGGAAACCTCATTATTTTTAGTCATGGCCACCTGGGAATCCTTCAGGGATGCTATTAAGAAACAATACTACCCTTTCGGAAGTTATGACGACCTGTATACCAAATGGACCACACTACGGCAAGAAAGAGACCAAGCAGTGCCAGATTTCAGAAATATCTTCCATACCTTGCGCACCAAGTTGGGTATCAAATATTCAGAGTGAAATCTAGTGCTCAAGTATCATGGTTCTCTACATAGATAAATCCAGAACGAAATGGAATTTTTGGACATCTCATCCTTGGGTGTGGCCTACCGATATGCTGTCAAAATCGAGCAGAAGCTCAAACAAAAGACGCGGAAATTTGGGCCTGGGAACCCCTCAAAACAAGAGCCAGGAAAGGGTGGCCCCAACCCACCAAACAAATAACAGAGAAAATATGGACAGTATCAGGACAACCAGTCCAAGCCACAAGAAAATAAGGACACCAAAAAGACAAAGAAAGATACCAGGAAGTGGTGAGACTTCCATAAGAGCCCTTGGCATAACACTGCTAACTGTCGCTCAAAGTAGTCACTGGTGGACGAAGTGAAAGCCTTTGAATTAGATGCAGATTCTGACTCTGTGCTAGAACCAGAAAGGGGAATATGGATCATTGACATGGAACCCAGTGCCACCGTTGCTACCACCAAGCTCCATCCTGGTGAACCAGACGAGCCAGAAGAAGGAGAGCACCTCTTCCAGTCACAGATGTGGGTAAAAGGCATCCCACTGCACTTCATCATGGATAGCGGTATCCAGAAGAACCTTATCTTAGTAGAGGTCATCAAGCGGCTGGCATTGCCAACAATGCCGCACCCAAAAACCTACACCATTGGATGGCTCCGCCAAGGAAGAGATCTCCACGTCAACCAACAGTGTCGACTGTCGTATGACATCAATCCCTTCAAAGATGAGGTATTGTGTGATGTTTCTCATCTCAAAGTTTGTGATGTTCTTTTGGGCCAACCTTATTTATGGAAATGT
Source organism: Picea engelmannii (assembly GCA_009831015.1). Lineage (NCBI taxonomy): Eukaryota > Viridiplantae > Streptophyta > Pinopsida > Pinales > Pinaceae > Picea > Picea engelmannii. Next base: position 7,565 of record ML833187.1, read on the forward strand.
CATGCTGTATATGAGTCTAGGCCTCGTAGTGTTATTATTACTTTGAAAAAGAAATTGTACAGGATACCCAAGGCAGTCCCACCTAGTGCTATTTCCTTAATCTATGCTAAGCAATGCAGGAAGGTCATCTCTCATATAGGGAAGTTTGTCTTCTTCATGATTCGCTCTCAGAATAAGCGAAAGATCACAGCCACATCCAGGGTCTCTGTGGCTGACCTCTCCACATAGCAGAAGCAAGTAGATAAGGTCATGGAAGAATACTCAGATATCTTCTCCTCACCTACAGGGGTACCTCTGCACTGCCAGGTCAAGCACCCCATCAATCTGACCCCTAGCGCACCACTTCCCAATGGGCCAGTCTATCGTCCCTCTTTGTTAGAGAATGAGGAGATCAAGTGATAGATCCAAGAACTGCTTGAAAAGGGGCACATCCACCCCAACTCATCACCTTGCGGGAGCCCAATCATGTTAGTACAGAAGAAAGATGGAACCTGGCGACTCTGTATTGATTACCGGGCTCTGAATAAAATCACAGTCAGAAACCGGTACCCGATTCCTTAAATCGATGACCTCCTTGATCAACTCACAGTGGCCAAATACTTTAGTAAGATTGATCTGAAGTCTAGCTACCACCAGGTACCGATAGAACAGACAGATGTATGGAAGACTGCCTTCAAGTCAAAGGAAGGCCTTTTTGAATGGTTGGTCATGCCCTTTTGTTTGACAAATGCTCCATCCACTTTCATGAGGATGATGGATGATATCTTGCGACCATTCACCAATACTTTTGTAGTGGTGTATCTAGATGACATTCTAATTTATAGCAAGACTTGGGCTAAACACTTGCAGCATATTCAACAGGTTCTGCACACCCTGCGACAACACAAGCTATACACCAACTTGGAAAAATGATCCTTCGGCATGGACAAGGTCCATTACCTGGGCTACATCATTGATTAGCATGGTGTACATGTGGATCCATCCAAGATCCAAGTCATCCGTGATTGGCCAGCCCCAACAACACTCACTGAGCTTCAGAGCTTCTTGGGCCTTGCCAATTTCTACCAGAGGTTCGTGTTGGGATTCTCCCATATTGCATGGGCCCTCAGCCAAATAAATAGGGGTGGTGGTAAGGCGAAATTTGCATGGGGATGGTCCCAACAACAAGCATTCGATGATTTGAAGCAACGCTTTTTCTTAGCCCTAGTAATTTCACTACCAGACCTACAACATCCCTTTAAGATCGAGACAGATGCTTTAGACTATGCTGTGGGTGCCGTTCTCACTCAACACGACCATCTTGTGGCCTATCATAGTGAGACACTGTCAGATACTGTCCGTAAGTACCCTACTTACGACAAAGAAATGTACTCCATTGTGCAATCATGCCACCAGTGGAGACATTGCATTCTTGGGAAGGAGACAATCATCCACACTGATCATAATCCACTGCAGTTCATGCAGACATAGGGAAAATTACAGAATGACCACCATAAAAAGTGGTCCACATACTTGCAGCAATTCCACCTCAACATCAAGTATAAAATATGAAGCACCAATTGCGTCACTGATTACCTCAGTAGACCGCTAGTCGCGACACTCACCACAGTGCTAGAATCTTGCGGCCATGAGACATCTAGATGGCCCCAACTCTATGAGACAGACCCTAACTTCACCACCACCTACCAAATGTTGGGTGCAAACACAGTTGTCGATAATTTCCATCTTCAGGATGGGTTGTTATGTCGTCTGGGCCATATTTGTGTTCCGTCAAGTGAGTGAGCGAAGCTGATCTGGGAATCCCACTACAATCGGGTGGTAGGACACTTCAGCGTCGAAAATACAATGGTGATGCTACAAAAACATTTCTACTGGATGAAACTTTGACAGGAGGTCAACAAGTATATCAGGTCCTGCACTGCATGTGCTATTGCCAAACCGACCACTAAGAAACAGGGCCTGTACACTCCTCTTCCTACTCTCGACAAGCCATGGGAATCCATCTCAATGGACTACATGTTGGGCCTCCTGTTCACCATGCGGGGAAATGACTATGTTTTTGTGGTTGTTGATCGCTTTTCTAAGATGGTGATTCTGGTTGCCTGCATGAAGAGCATCACAGCAGAGGCCACTGCAAAGATCTTATTTGAACGAGTCTGGGTACATTTTGGAATCCCACAAACCATTGTCTCAGATTAGGATAGTCAATTTATCAACACATTTTGGTCGAGCCTTTGGTCATTGTTGGACACCAAGCTCACCAAATCCACGACCTTCCATCCCTAGACAGATGGCCAAATCGAGGTTGTAAATCGAATGATTGTACATATCCTTCGCATGTATAATTCAAAGCACCCTCGCACATGGGATGAGAGCCTTCCCTATGTATAGCATAGCTACAACCGAGCCTTGCATAGCTCAACCAAACATAACCCATTTCAAATGGGGTTGGGATTCCAACCATTGGGTCCCATAGATGTTGCACTTCCCCTTGCGGTCACCTCGACTGACTCATCTCCTGCTCCAATTGAAGCTGACAAAGCCACCTGGTTCATTGAGCGGATCCAACACATCATTCAACAGGTTTAGGATATCCTACAGAAGTCCAATGACAATTACAAACAATGCCATGATCAACATCGGGTGCCACATAAATTTCAGGTGGGTGACAAATTTTGGTTGCACTTGCAAAAAGAATGCCTTACAGGACCCCATCGGAATCTTCACCCACTCCATTATGGGTCGTACACTATCACCAAGTCCGTGGGGGATAATTCTTTTGAGCTCAACATTCCTCCTTTCCTTGGCCTGCACCCAGTGTTCAACGTGGATCTCCTTTGCCCTTATTTTCCACCATTATTGGACACCTCAGAAGTAGCAGAACAACTGAAACCAACATAGCTCAAAACTGACTGCATACAACAGGCATCCAATGATCATATTGTGGACAGACAGATCAAGGGAACTTGACAACAAAGGATCCAACTTTATCGGGTCGTCAAAGCAGGGTAGCTCCTACACCAAGGCAAGTGGCTCACCCGGGGCCAAATTCAACAAAAATTTCCTCATCTGATGGGGGAACTCAATGAAATGGAGACCATTTCTTCCTAAGGAGGGAGGACTGATCCAGATGGATATCAGTGGCCACCCACCTTTTCCAACTGGCTCAAAACAATTTTCTGACAATTTACTATTTTTAGCAGTTTTAACTTCTGGGGCCATTTTGAGGGCCTAAATGAAGGTTTTTCGGGATCGAGATCCTCAATTATTTGCAAAGGAATGATTGAGACCCCAAAATGAATCTCCTCAATGATACCTTTCCAACGGGCTATCACACGCCTAAAACGAAGATTGTATACAAAAGTTACGACCCCGGGAAGTTGATGTACTAACTTACCCAAACAGGGCCCACATGACTTTTCGCGCTTCATCTCCCAGGGTTAGATTTTTGGATGTCTGGGGTATTTGGCATTCTTTATTATTGTAAAAAGGCCTTCAGAGCCTCATTTTAACCTTCTTCTTGCGAATGCGCGCTGCCGTCACATCTCTTCTCAGAGATAAGCTGCCACCATTCCAACAAGCTTGTTTCCGCTTCATTTTATAGTTTCAGCTTATTTCACTATTGTATAGAAAACCTGTTTGACTGTATCTCTGTTATTCTGTTTTAAGAAACTATCAATAATATGTATTCATTTCATTCTTCTCATAAAATCCAGATCGAAATGGGAATGTTAGCAACTTTGGCTAGTTTCTTTTCTCCGAAACCTTCTACAAAGTAAGTTGATATAGTTTTCCACATTTGTAGTCTTGGGTAATGTGTTTTTTTCTACCTTGTCACTTGGCCTGTAAAGGTTTCTACCAATATTTGAGTTCTACCTTGTTCTCCAAAATATTTAGAAACTTCATCAGCATGCATTGATGGAATGTTTCGTTCTTTGTACCGTAGAGGATTTTTCACCATGTTGTTGGTCGGAATAAGTGTAGGGGTTTTCCGAAATATATTTTCATAAACTATAGGTACTTCTTGAGTTGAACAACATTTTCTGTAACATTTAATTAGGGATCTCTTCAATGGTCCAACAATCTTTTGAGTGTGCCTCATAATTTTCAATTTTCTAGTTGCATAGATCCAAGTCAAAGTTGTTTCTGATCGACATAGGAGATTTTGCTGAGATTTATCCTTGCGTGTTTGGTTCAATATAATATCCGTGTTCATTGATTATTTGATACAAACATCATGCTTCATGGTCTTCATCCAATGACTCACTCCATGGTTTCCCTTCATTAGGATCCAGAGGAATTATTATTTTTCTTCCATTCCCTTTTAACTTGATTTTGTCTTTTTTAAGGGAGATATTTGATTTCATTTTTCATCCCCATGGTTGACTGAACCATTTTTCATATGATGGCATTCCCTCAACTAAGTAAGTTAATTCAAAATCCACTGATGTCAGTATACCCATGATATAATTTTCAACGTTTCTGAGTATACCAATAGGATTTATTAATCTTTGATCTGCTAGCTTTAGGTAATTTAGTGCTGGTGATAATGAAGGTTGACCCAGTGATATCCATGTATATTGAGGTAGGATATTTATTTGTGATTCAAATTTGATGATTTCCTGGTTAATCAACACCCCATGAATTTCCAAGTTGACCTGTGGCTATATTTGACCGGGGTCGTGGGTCATAATATTTATTCTTATAGGAGAGTTGTTGATTCAAATTTTATGAGAAGAACGAAATGAATACATATTATTATTAAAATATGTTTAACATGTTATAACAAAGATACAATAAAAATGGTTTCTATTCAATAAGGAAATAAGCTGAAACTGTAAAATGCAACGGAAAATAAACTTGCTGGAATGGTGGTGGCTTATCTCTGAGAAGAGATGTGACAACTGCGCTCATTTGCTAGAAGAATATTACAATGAGGCTCTAAAGGATTTTTTACAATAAGAATGAATTCCAAAACCCTAGAAATTCAAAAACCTAACCCTAGGAGATGAACCACCAAAATTCATGTGGGCCTCGTTAGGGTAAGTTAGTACATCAACTTCTCAAGGTCGTAACTTTTGCATACGATATTCGTTTTAGGCACACGATAGCCCGTTGGAAAGGTCTATCCGATTAATACATGTTTTTCAATCTAAATATAACTCCATCTATAGTATGACTATGGATATCCCTAAAAAAACTGTTTAGGTCCTCAAAACAGCCCCGAAAGTTAGGGACCCAAAAACTAGGAAAAAAACGACCAATCTAGAAAACTTCCAAAAGGAACTAGTTGGAATAGGTGGGAGGACACTGAAATCCATATGTATCAATCCTCCCCCCTTAGGAAACAATGGTCTCCATTGCATTGAGTTCCCCCATGAGATGAGGAAAGTTTTGCTGAATTTGTCCCCTGCTGAGCCACTTGCCTTGGTGCAGGAGTTGCCCTTGACCTGTGTGTCCACAATATGATCATTGGATGCATGTTTCATTCATTCAAGGTTGATATCTATTGGTTTCAACTATTCTGATATCTCTGAGGTGTCCAATAATGGTGGGAAATATGGCCAAAGGAGAGCCACGTTGAAAATTGGGTGCAAGCCAAGGAAAGGGGGAATGTTGAGCTCAAAATCATTGTCACCTGTTGTAACCTAGGTCTGCATCCATACTCTTTTCCTCCTTTACCCTATACATCCATCAATTCTGATTTTTTTCACTTCTTTCTTAGCTTATTCTCCATAATTTAATCACTCAACTTCATGGCCCTTGCCCGTCTTTACTTATTTTGCACCATCTTCTTTCTTTATTGAAGGGTGATTTCATGTTATAGTTTGATTTAGAAATACTTGTCATCATGTTTTCCACTAATGGAGCATGAAGAAGGTCCACCAATTATTTTTTGTGCATAAGAGACATCCAGGCCCACCAAGTCCTTTGTATGCGCAGTAAGCTTCTCCAAGAAAGAAACAACAATTCAGAGCAGTCCATTTTGGGCTCAGATTTAAAGCCAAATAGATAGGTTAGATTTTCAATAGAGACAACAACCCATGCATATCAACGCCTCTCATGCATTATGAGTTTGAAAATCGCACGGGGTTTAACAAGAATGACACCTTTTTATTGGTCCATGAAATTTCCCCAAAATTCCAAAAATGAGTGACATGTGGCAGCCTCTAGTGTTTCCATGTCACCATGATGACATAAGCATGACACACATCATCCTCTACATGTTCCACGTATACTATATGGATGATGATGTCATCCATATTGGTGATGAATTCAATAGTACAGATGCTGACTCAACCCTGTTGATTAGGCTAAGTTGACCAAAACTTTGACCGCAGATATCTTTTGATCTGTAACTTTGTTTGATGAGTCGTTTACACCATTGGAAAGCTTACAATTTGCTCTTCGCAATGATGCCAATTTAACTGAGTTTTGAGGACTTTGTATTTTTACCCTTTCTCTGTCTACTTAGGCCATTCTGAGCTTCCGAAGTTGCTTCTATGAATTCTGAGTTATCTTTAGTTATCTGATTTTTTACCATAATCTTGTTCAAGGCTCTGAAATATACACACATGCTCCATGTACCATCTTTCTTTGTAACTAAAACAATTGGTGACCCACATGGTGATGTGCTTGGCATGATGACCCCTTTTTCAAGCAACTCTTGGATTTGTTTTTTAATTTCATCATTCTCCATGATTGACATCTTGTACATACCAATGTTTGGAAAAGGACAATCTTGTTGCAATTGTATGTAATGTTGGATACTCCTTTTTGGAGGCAATCCTTTTGGTTCCTGAAACATCTAATCATATTGGTTAACAACCTCATATAAATCAGATTTCAACTTTGCATCAAAACCTTGGAAAGCTTCTTTTTCAACATTGTCTTTGGGTTTGATCATCAAAAGGAAAAAATTATTACTAGCATTGACTAATCTCTTCATTTGTCCATCATTTACAAGTGACAAATTCAACTTATTTTTATGTTCTCTAACAATGTACTCAACTCCATTTTTAAACAAATGATTCTTGTTATTATGACGATGAAAAATGGCTCTCCTATGATATAAATATGGGCTTCCCAACACAATACCTCAGATATCCAATGGAATAACATCAAGCTCTACCTCATCTATAAAGTTTGTAGTGATGGAAAATCTAAGTTTACACCTTCTTGTCACATGCAATTTGGCATTGTCACATATCCATCCTAGAGGGTATGGTTTAGGATGTGGAGTAGTTTCCAATTTTAATTTCTTGATAGTGTCTTCAGATGTGAGGTTTGCTTGAGATCTAGTATCAAAAAGAGTATCTATCTTGGTATGCTTTGAACTAACCCTTATGTGAAAAATATCTATTCTTTTTTTTTCATGTTGAGTTTAATTGAGGCTACTACTACTTGAATAACTAGTACTTGCAATAGAATCCTTACCTTGAAAACCCATGGCTGTAATTTTTGTTTCATCACCCGAATCAGAACCTAAATCATGTTGTATAGTTGCAATCGTCTTTGGTTTCCCCTTATGGATGAAATTTTTGGGTCTCATTTTAGGATGAAGTTTCCAACAATGGTATTCATCATTGTTAGATGGTTGTCTTAGGTTGATGGATAGTTGGTATGGATTGTTGGTTTTCATTGATGTCAACTATTGGAGAGTGATATTGTATATTGATGTCAACCCTTGGAGAAAGTATAGTAGCGAATTCCAATAGCACAAAGGTTTGGGTAATGGACCCAAGTTTGTTTGATGTAAATATGACTCATTATTCTCTTGTCATGGTTGATAATAAGTACAAATGGATGAAATCCAAATTGGTCCCCTTATGGTGATTGCGGATTGAGTTATCCTAGAAGTATGGTTAGAGAAACCATGCTTATTTGTGGAATAATGAGATGAAGGCCAGTGAATTGTTTAGTGAAATTATCCGAGATGGATAGTTCTTGTCATGCCATTTCTGGTGGTATGTAGAACATCACATAAATCCTCACGGTTAGAGAGTTATGGCCATGAGAAGTTGGAGAACCCAGGTTTGGGTAATGGACCCAAGTTTGTTTGATGGATAATGGTATGAGTTTTGATATATTTTCAGGTAATAATAATATACATGGATATTACATGTCATTCCATTTCTGGTGGTATGTGGAATGTCACATAACTCCTCACGGTTTGAGATTTATGGCCTTACAAAGTTGGAGGACCCTCATATGTCATCTAGAAGCCCCAAAAGGTCAAAGTAGTCAAAGTGGT
>ML833187.1:15918-67663 GCA_009831015.1 Picea engelmannii
TAAATTATTTCAATAATAAATTTAATGGAGAAATTAGAAGTGGGTTAACCCTAAAATAAGGAAAGTGGGCAAAGTGACCTAGAAGATGTTTTTAAGGAAGCTACTTGGAGAGTATAAATAAGAGGAAAGGCTCTCTCATTTTACATCACAATTGATCATATTGAATATATATAGGTGTCTGAGGTAACCAAAGGATATCTAAGCCGAATTTTCGAGGGAAGGTGAAGAAAAGACAGTCAGAATTCAAGGAAGGATAAATTATTTTGATGATGCATTCTAAGGTATGTTATTTACAGGTCATCTCACCATTTTCTCAATAAAGTTCTTTCTAGAATGATTCAAACTGTCAAATTTATATTCCATTGAGGAAACATATCCAAGTATCCGTGGTAAAAAATTCAGCTTGTGGGCCGTTGTTTTTCTGGAGTTACACTCTGTAGAAAATAGGGTTTTAGGCTAGCCCTGAAACTAGTCTAAAACATGTGTTTCGGGTAAAAACGTCATAAATTCTTCATAACAGATCCAAATTCAGTAAGACCAAATGTGTTGGTTATATTACAGTATATAATATGTTTTTAATAGTTTCAGATCGATTCAACAAATATTCCATGCGGGGCATGCTCTACATGGTCGCTCTATAGAATAAGCTAGAATTCAGCAAGGTATGCCATTTTTGCTATAACTCCTTTTATGAGAGGTTCCAAGTAGTGAAACCTGGAGTAATTGCATAAAACACACTAAAGAAAATTGTGCATCAGTTTCATATCTTTATTCATTATAGGTACAAAGTTATGATTATTTCAAGTTAGGGTTGTTGAATAATCCAAAACTAGGCATGTGAGACTAAATAAAAGTTTGATGAAAATGATAGTCTCCTATTGTTAAAGTTAAGGAAGGTTTGTAGGAATGTGATCATAGACACCAGGTCGATTACAGAGTTACAAATCAGATTTGGATGATGAGATTGATGAGGGATTTTGGTTGAGGTACATGTCGGGTACATGGTTGAGACAAGTAGTTGATGAGTTGGCACATACATGACGTGTATAGTTGATGATGTTGGTACATATTGATGAGTAGTTGATACATGATTGGTACATGGTTGGAGGCACTTGTTAGTAGTATTTTTGACACATGGTTTATGGATGATGTAGCATACTTGTATTATCAGAAGCACATATTGATCTTGGTGATGATTATGAGTTGTTGTGTTATACTTGGTTGATGCACATCTTTGAGAGTTGTCTTGGTGATTGATCTTGGTGAGTAGATCTAATTTGGTTGATAAAATTGATGAGAAATGTTGTTGTGATAGGTTGTTTGGACAAGTTGTTGTGATAGGTTATTTGTACAGGTTTGGTGCATGGTTGATGCACTTGTTCATGGTACAGGTTTGTGCATGGTTGATGCACTTGTTTATGGTACAGGTTGATTACAGGTTGGTGCATGGTTGATGCACTTGTTTATGGTATAGGTTGATTACAGGTTGGTTGGTATAGGTTGGTGCATGGCTGATGCACTTGTTTATGGTACAGGTTGAGGTATAGGTTGATGCATGGTTTATGGATGGTTGAGGTTATTGGTATAGGTTTACAATGGCATATCTCACAGTGATAGTGTGACAATGGTTCCATCATTCTACTTCTACTTCAGGGTGGTTGGATGGGGCAAGGACAAGTGGTTGTAGCCACCTTCTGGTTATAACAGGAGAACATAGGGGGTTGTAGCCTCCTTCTGTTTGTAGCCAGAGAATTGGGGAGTTAGAGCTTCCCTCAGGTTGTAGCCTGAGAAACTAGGGGGGTGGAGCCTCCTTTCAGTTGCAGATGGAAAACAAAGGAAGTTGGTGCTTCCAATGAATGTAATTATTCAAGACATATAAGAAAAAGCATTCCGTGGTTTTCTCCCGCTTTGGGTTTTCACATAAAACACTGGTGTACTGTGTATGTGTATGATTGTTCATTTGTTCATTTCTTATTTACTCTGCAGTTATTGGATGATAATGCTACATTGATATACAACTTGGATTATATGGTTAAAAATGATTAAATTTCTCTATTATTGATTCATCCCCCCTCTCAGTAATCCAACAATTGGTATTAGAGTGAGGTTGCTTCAGGAAACAATTTAACCACTGGAAGGAGATCATGGATTATTCTGAGAATAGAGTACCAATGTTTAATGGTTAGAATGGTTTAAGTATGAGATGTGGAGCAAAAGGATGGAAGTATTTTTACAGGCACAAGAACATTATATTTGGCTATCAGTTGTTACAGGATATGATAGTTCAAAAAGGGCAAAGACTGCAGCCAAGAAGGAATTGAAGAATAATAATAAAATAACAATGGATTTCATCTGGATTTCTCTTACCTAAACTAGTAAGAGAAAAGGTTGGTAAATGTTCATCAACCAAATAACTTTGGGATAAGTTACATGACATATATTCTTCACCCATCACAGATTCATAAAATGCCAAAGAAGACGCAGATACATAACAAGAAGAAAGATGTTCATCATGTCAGATAGATTCAGAAGAGGAAGAGTATGATGAATCATAAGTTGTTTATAGAGAAAAATTGATCAATGCAATTAAATATCTAAGGAAAGAAAGATACGAAAACAAGTCATCCAAGAAATAATTGGCGAAGCAAAAGCAAAATGTTCAAGGTTCCAAAAAGGATCATCAGGTCATCAAGAATTTAAGAGTTCAACTAGAAGTGGCCAGAAGAATTGAAGAAACTTTAGAATATCAAAAGAAATGTTTAGAAGCCAACATATCAACACAAAAGGAAGAAGCATAAAAGAGAGAAAAGATACTGATGGATCATCTCAAGGAAAGAACCAATGAATTAAACCAACTTGAGGAAGAGTTTGGTCAAGAAGAGAGAAGATCAGAAGAAGAAATAATTACATTGAAAATACAACTTGAAGAAGCAAAGAGAACATAAGAGGTCATGAAGTCTCAGATAATGAAGAAAGAAGAAGAGGTTGAGAATCTTGAAGAAGAAGTTGTCACACTAAGAGTCAAAATTGTCAAGATCAACAAGAACGTTGAAGAGATATAAACATCCACATCAGTTGTAAAGAATGAAGAGAAGCACTCTACATTTCTAGAAAAGAAGAATGAAGAAAAAAGAAAGAGTTATGCAGAAGTACTCAAAGGAAGGAATCATGGTCAACCAAAATCTAAGAAAACTATTGAAGATACATCTTCAAGAATACCATCTATGTTCAATCCACAAAGAAGCTTCAATCATGATCATGATAATTCAAAGAAAATTTTTAAAAGGACTATGCCACAAAGAAGATCATTCACTCCGAGGTATGAAAATTTATTTTATGGTCATTGTTTTTATTTTACTAACTTTGGGCATAAGGTTGAAGATTGCAGGGATTATAAAAGAAATGTTCTAGCAGAACATGCCTATGTGGTCACACGTAACATTGAGTGTTACAAATGTCATAACTATGGAAACATAGCCAGTGATTGTAGAAACATGATCGATACTTCCATGAAAGAGAATATTGACATAATATAATAAAGTATGGATAAGAAAGAAGGAAGAACAAGTGAACAAAGACTAGGTACCAGAGATCGAAAAATTGGCAATAAAACAAGATGAAGGAAATTCTATAGAGAAAAGGAAAGATGTCAGATATAGAAAGGTTTGGAAAATAATTGAAAGTAAGGAAGGACATGTAAATAAGGAACAGGTTCAAGAGATTGTACTTTCAGGCATTGTAGTGAAAGATGAATCCATAGATAGAAATAAAGAAGTCAGAGCTCAGAGAGATAATGAATCTACCAATGAAGATGATGATGAATACACATCAGAGTAGGAATTGTTCTGATCATTCTGGCTTAAAGACTCCCAAGTAATATGAATATTAGACAGGGGGAGTCTATGCGATAGCTATGACAGACCAAAGAACCATCCTTTGATAAGCTTGCATAGTTTGAGAAGACAGATTTACAGAAATCAGTTAGCAGAAGTACAATTTAATAGATTAATCAAGACTTCATGATAGTATAGTGATAAGTGGGTCAGCATTATGGACAATTGTGCAAGTAGAGTCTTGGAAAGTATGAGCATATATGGATTTGAAAGAACACTTAGAAGGTTTGGATAGATATATGATAGTGGATGACAAAGTGGATTCATAGATTGGTTCAGTGAGTGGTTCAAAGAAAAATGAACATTATCATAATGGATGATAATTACACAGGAAATGGCTCGAACAATGCTAATGGATTCCAAATTGACAGATATTTTTTGGACACATGCAATGCATACATCAATTCACATTCAAAATAGAGTAATCCTCAAAAACAACAATGACAAAACTCCCTACGAACTATGGAAAGGAAGAGCAAACAACAACCTCTACATCAAGGTAACTCAAGGTAATATTTTATTAATTGAAATTTATGTTGATGATATTGTTTTGGAAGTACTAATGACAGGTTAAGCCAGATATTTGCAAAGGATATGCATAATGAATTTGAAATGTCATTACTTGGAGGACTATCCTTCTTTTTGGGTCTTGATATATGTCAAAGAAACCAAAGAATTTTTATTTATCAAACTAAGTATATCAGAGAAATGCTAAAGAGGTTCAGAATGGAAGATTGCAAACCAGTTACCACTACTATGCAAACCGGTTGTAAGTTGAGAAAAGATGATGATTCAAAGTATACAGACCAGAGGCAATATAGGTCAATGATTGGTAGCTTACTATATGTGAAAACATCCAGACCATATGTAATGCAGGTAGTTGGACAAGTGGCATGATTTCAAGCAGCACCAAAGGAATCACATGTATTAGCAGTGAAGAGGATTTTCAGATATCTCAAAGGAACATAAGAGTTTGGATTATTGTATCCAAATGGAAAGGATCTATCACTTATTTCCTACACAGATACAGATTGGGCAGGTTGTATTGATGACCGACGAAGCACCAGTGGAGCAACGCTCTACTTGGGTGAGTATTTAGTATCATGGCTAAGAAAGAAACAATCATCAATATCTTTATCTACAGCCAAGGCATAGTATATTGAAGCAGTATCATGTTGTACACATGCTTTTTGGATGAAACAAACTCTGTCAGATATACATGTTGAGTATGATGAGCCCATTCCAATCTATTGTGATAATACAAATGCCATCAATATCTAAAAAAACCGATGATGAACTCTAGGATGAAGCACATTCCAATCAAGTATCACTTTCTATGGGAATGAGTTATAGAGAAAAAAATTAGAGTTGAATATGTGGGGAAAAAAGAACAAGTGGCATACATCTTTACAAAACCGCTTCCATGGGAAGCACTTCAGTATATTTGCTAGAGACTAGGAGTAATTTCTACTCCAAAATGAATACTTTTGAATGCTTATCTTATATATCTTAGATGTACATGAGGAAGCACAATAAATAGGACAAAGGGGGAGAGATTTATCATATGCAAAAGGTAAATTCTTGGAGAGAGAGCATAGAGGCATGTTTCCAAGGGGAGTGATTGTCACAAGGGAAGAATGAGCGATATGACTTTAGAGTGATACCCTTTTATCAAAGGGGGAGATATTATTCATATGAAGGGAAAGAGATTAATCAGAGGATTATAAACACAAAGAAAAATCAAAGGCACGTAGACAAGGGGAGTGTTAGGGTCCTAACCTGCACATAGGTAGAGCAATATATTCAGATGTAATAAAGGTCAATATTAATAAGACCTTTCAATAAAATAGAATAAGACGGATGTAAGAAGACCTAATAGAAGCTTCCGCTTCTAGAAGGATCTTCCTCTAGATGTTTCTCTTGATAGACATATTTAGTATAAATAAGGGTCGAGGGTATGAAAACCCTAGCTTGGAGATTATTGTAACAGAGCACTGCTCGACTGGAGGTTTCCCCCTCGAAGAGGCCCGTGAACATTGCTTTCTGAATCAAAGTGATATTTCTGTTGTTGTTCTTATATCATTTATGTGTTATTGTGGAGATTATGCTGGTTATATTACTGTTATTCTGCCATTTCTATCATTTTATTTCTATTCTACAAACTTTTTATATCTGGTATATTACAAGTGGTATCAGAGCACTTTCCTTGGCAGAAATTGTGGGAATTTTTTTTTCCAGGGTAGAGACGTATTATGGCATCTTTAAGCCACAAAGATATGCCGTTATGTGCATAAACCCACGGTTGAGGGATTCATACACGTAAGAAATACAAGTGGTTATTAAGCGCACATCTGTTGGCCACCCTTGTAACCCCTGTTGGTACCCCTTCGAGTGGTAGCGCATCAGACAACACCTATGTACATATCGGCCTAGATTTCCTAAAGCCCTCTTTAGATAAACTGATCGGCCGCCTAACTGCTATAGTGCCACCGAGAAAAACACTTGGGAAGATACTCTCTAGTACCTGGGTAGTCAGGTACTACGGATAAGGGTACGGTCTATCCTCCTTAGTTAGTTCCCTGAGATATTGGTCTGAGTACTACTATTGGACCCCGCATGTATATCAGAGAGCTATAGCATAAGACAAACCCTTGTCTGTAGAACCCTTGAATACCTAACCCTTGGGGGACAAAAACTTAAACAAATTAAAACAAACAAGATCTATTGTCGTGCAACCGTGTTTAGGTTGCCAAGTAAATACACATTTCTTTCTAGTTAATAATTTGGGGATTTCATCACTGCAGTATTCTTCAGACTGGAGTATAACTCCGTAGGTGTAAAAAAAAAAAACAAAAAAAAAAGGTCTGGAAATTTTTTCACCATTATTTGAGACCCATTCCATTGGATTTCGCCCTTATCACATTCATCCATATCATTTTTTCGAAAAATGTTTTGACCCCGCCCGCCCCTTTTCAGTTCACCCATCCTCATGGCCCATACCTGTAGCCAAGACCTGTAAGCTCGCGTCAACACCTTGCAATCTGGTTTCCTCGAGACCCAAAAAGAAGTGAAACAACTTAGTGCTATTGTTTCCTCCATCGATACATCCAACAATACAACCATAAATACATCCATGCAGTCCTCAATGAAGGAAGTCAAATAAGAACTGACCACCTAGCTTGAATCTGTCTTTGCATCACTTTGCACCAAACTAAAGATCCCTACAGATGACCCTTTCTCTGACGCACCTCCAAATACTGAAGGTGAACATTCCTACCATTCCCATACCTTTCAGCACCATCACTTTCAACGTGACCTACGCCTTCTGCGGGTGGATGTGACCAAATTTGATGGCTCAGACCCCACTGGTTGGGTCACCCAAATGGAACATTATTTCTCTTTATACGACATTACAGATGACTTGGCCAAACTCCGGTATGGTGTTCTCCATTTAGATCAAGAATGTTGGCAATGGTGGCAATGGAGAAAAACTTCCCGTAAAGGGTATATTGCTTGGACCCAATTTGTGACTAAGCTGTATGAATGCTTTGACACTGACACCAACCATTTGGGCCATTTGAAAAAGTTGAAACAATCAGGAATAGTAGAAGACTTCATAGTTTCCCTTGAGTGCTTGGCTTTTCGAACAGAGGGCATGACTGATACTTTCTTCGAGAGTGTTTTATCAGTGGCCTCAAGGATGAGATTCGGGCCCATGTCCTCATGGCTCGACCTTTGATTTGTGTGGAAGCTACTAAAAAAACTAAAGAAGCACAACCAGTTGTATCCTCTCAAAACCGTAAACCCTCCCTTATCCCTCGCCCTAAACCCGTAAATCCCACTACTCCCTCTGCCCCATTAAAGATCCAAAAATTGACCAAGGCTGAAATGGATGAACGCCAACTCAAAGGTCTTTGTTATAATTGTGATGAAAAATATTTCCCGGGCCACAAGTGTAAGGAAAAAAATCTTTTTATGGCCATCTTTGAGGATATTTCAGAAGAGGATGTTGAAACTCCCCTTGTGCCCGAGTCACCTGAAATCACCGACATAACCCCTCCCTCAGACCCTCCCGAAGTGGAACCGATCATTTCCCTCAATGCTCTCATTGGCTTCTCCGCCCCTCAAACCCTCAAGTTAATCGGTTACATCAAGCATCAGAAGGTCATCATTTTGGTTGATAGTGGAAGCACCCATAATTGTATTCATCACTGCATTGCCCAAGAAACTCATTTCTACATCCATGCCGTCAACAATTTCCAAATCATGATTGCCAATGGTGGTTCCATGAAATGTGGAGGGCACTGTGAAAATGTGTGTCTCCAAATCGGTGACTACCACCTAAAATACCATATGTTTGCTATCGACATGGGCGGTTGTGACATTGTGTTGGGTGCAAACTGGCTACGGACTTTGGGTCCCATTCTCATGGATTTTAAGGAATTAACCATGTAATTCGACCAGGAAGGCCACCAATATAAATTCCAAGGCATCACTACTGGTTCACCTGAGGTCATTAGTTCCCATCGCATGGAAAAGATGCTAAAAAAAGGTCATTTTGGTGTCATTGCCCAACTCCATGCCATACAAGCAACCGAGACACCCCCGGTGCCGTGAGACCTCCAAGCCCTCCTTTCTAAACATCAAATGGTATTTTCCACTCCCCAAGGACTCATGTCTTTCGTCCTTTTCTCCATCATTTTGTCTTAGTTTCCTTTGATGATATCCTCATTTATAGAAAAACCTGGACATACCATCTTACTCATGTGGATCGAGTTCTCCATCTACTCTCTTAACACCAACTTTTCCTGAAACAATCTAAATGTGCCTTTGGTGTCTCAGAAGTAGAATACTTGGGTCATCTAGTTGGCAAGGATGGTGTAAGGGTGGATCTGAAAAAGATTGAAGCTATGCAAGACTGGCTGCACCCAAAGACTCTCAAAAGCTTGCGTGGATTTTTGGGCTTAACAGGGTATTATCGCAAGTTTGTTAAGAATTATGGAAAGATTGCAACACCTCTCACTGCTCTCCTCAAAAAGAACTCTTTCACTTGGACTCCAGCCCCTGCTCAATCTTTCCAAACCTTGAAGATGACCATGTGCACCACTCCGGTTCTGGCCTTGCCTAATTTCACAAAGACCTTTGGCATTGGAACGTGATGCCTCAGGGAAAGGAATTGGTGCTGTCCTTATGCAAGAGGGTCGACCTTTGGCCTTCACCAGCAAGAAACTATCTAAAAGGAATCTGGGAATACCCATTTATGAAAAGGAAATGTTGGCTATTCTGCATGCCATTGATCTGTGGCACCCTTATCTCTTGGGGCAACGTTTCCAAATTAAGACAGACCATCAAAGCCTCAAGTACTTTTTGGAACAATGCATTTCTTCCTTGGAGAAACAAAAATGAGTGACTAAACTCTTTGGATATGATTATGAGATCATTTACAAGAAAGGCAAAGATAATGTGGTGGCAGATGCACTGTCCCGAAAATATGAAGACGAAGGATCCCTTTTTTCTCTTTCCTTCATTGTACCAGATTGGCTCCAAGTTGTTCGCCAGGAATGGCTATAAGATCCCAAAAGTTTGCATTTGATCCAACAATTGCAGACCAATGCTCCAAATCCCCCAGGGTACTCTTGGCTCTAGGATGAGCTTCGATACAAAGGCCATTTGTATTTAAGTAAACAATCAAAGCTTAAATCCACGATACTTTCTGAGCTTCATGCTACACCCACAGAGGGGCACTTTGGGTTCACCAAAACCTATGACAGGGTCAAACGTTATTTTTCTGGGATGGTATGAAACAGGACATCCATAATTTTGTCGTTGAATGTGATATGTGTCAATGAAGCAAGGGTGAAACAGGAAAATCTCTAGGTACACTACAACCGCTTCCGATTCCACCTGCTATTTGGAAAGATATCTCTATGGAATTTATTACTGGCTTACCCAAATTGGGAAATAAATCAGTCATAATGGTGGTTTTGGATCCCCTTTCCAAGTATGCTCATTTCTGTGCTCTTCAACACCCATTTACTACATCCACGGTGGCTCAAATTTTCATGGACTAAGTCTTCAAGCTTCATGGCATGCGGCACTCTATTGTTTCTGATCGTGACCCAACTTTCACAAGCAATTTTTGGCAAGAACTATTCAAGCTATAAGACACCCAATTTCATATTAGCACAACTTATCATCCCCAGAATGATGGTCAAATGAAAGTTGTCAACAAGTGTTTGGAAACATATCTGAGGTGTTTTTCCTCTGAAAAGAAAAATCAGTGGGCTCAATGGTTACCCCTAGCTGAATGGTGGTACAACACTTCCTACCATACAGCTACACGGATGACTCCTTTTGAAGAAGTATATGGACAGAAGCTACCTTCAATTCTCTCATACTTACCGTGTACCTCAAAGGTCCAGGCGGTTGACCAAACACTTAAATTTCAAGAGGATATTCTCCGTACCCTCAAAGAGAACTTTCTCATGGCATAGAATCACATGAAGCAACAAGCAGATCAAGGTCGCTCTGAACGTCAATTTGCAGAAGGGGATCAGGTGTTTATGCGACTGCAACCATACAAGCAAAATTCCCTCAAGGCCGAGCATTGTCAAAAGCTAGCGCCCAAATTTTATGGTCCTTATACAGTTTTCAAGTGTGTGGGACAAGTCGCCTATCAGTTAGCTCTGCCCAGTCATTCGAAGCTACATCCTATTTTTCATGTTTCATGCTTAAAGAAGGTGATTGGAACTAGGTTCCAAATTCAAACCAACCTTCCCGAGTTAGCTGAAGAAGGATCCATTTGGCTACAACTAGGAGTAGTTTTGGACTAGTGTGAGCGTCGCCTGTGTCAGAGAACCATCAAGGAAGTGCTATTCTAGTGGAAAGATACAACTCCGACAGATGCCACTTGGGGACCAACTACCATTCTGCAGTAGTTTCCACATCTCAAGCCTTGAGGACAAGGCTGTTTTTAAGGGGGCGGACATGTTAGGGTCCTAACCCGCACATAGGTAGAGAAATATATTTGGATGTAATAAAGGTCAATATTAATAAGGCCTTTCAATAAAATAGAATAAGGTGGATGTAAGAATACCTAATAGAAGATTCTTCTTCTAGAAGGATCTTCCTCTAGATGCTTCTCTTGATAGACATATTTAGTATAAATAAGGGTCGAGGGTATGAAAACCCTAGCTTGGAGATTATTGTAACAGAGCGCTACTCAACTGGAGGTTTCCCCTTCGAAGAGGCCCATGAACATTGCTTTCTGAATCAAAGTGCTATTTCTGTTGTTGTTCTGATATCATTTCTGTGTTATTGTGGAGATTATGCTGGTTATATTACTGTTATTCTGACATTTCTAGCATTTTATTTCTGTTATGCATACTTTTTATATTTGGTATATTACAGGGAGCATCCCCAAGGAGAGCTCAGTCAGGGGGAGCAGTCCCAAATTGAGATACCCTTTTCCATTGATGTCAAAGGGGGAGAGATAGAAACATTGATAAAGAGTATAAGCATGAATGTTATCATGACTAAGTGTTGCCATCAATGTTGGTGTTTCCATCAATGCCAAAGGGGGATATTGTCAGATAGTTGTCTTAGGTTGATGGATAGTTGGTTTTCATTGATGTCAACTATTGGAGAGTGATATTGTAGATTGATGTCAACCCTTAGTGATTGATGTCAACCCTTGAAGAAAGTACGGTAGCGAATTCCAGTAGCACAAAGGTTTGGGTAATGGACCCAAGTTTGTTTGATGTAAACATGACTCATTATTATCTTGTCATGGTTGATAATAAGTAAAAATGCATGAACTCCAAAGTGGTCCCCTTATGGTGAAAGCCCTTATGGGAAGACGCTTTGCGGATTGAGTTATCCTAGAAGTATGGTTAGAGAACCTATGCTTATTTGTGAAATAATGAGATGAATGTCAGTGAATTTTTTAGTGAAAATATCCTAGATGGATAGTGCTTGTCATGTCATTTCTGGTGGTATGTGGAACACTACATAACTCCTCATGGTTAGAGAGTTATGGCCATGAGAAGTTGGAGAGCCCAGGTTTGGGTAATGGACCTGAGTTTCTTTATTGGATAACAATATGAGTTTTGATATATTTTTAGGTAATACTATTCTATATGGATAGTACATATCATTCCATTTTTGGTGGTATGTGTAATGTCACATAACTCCTCATGGTTTGAGAGTTATGGCCTTACGGAGTTGGAGGACCCTCATATGTCATCTAGAATCCCCAAAAGGTCAAAGTAGTCAAAGTGGTTTAAGAGATTTTAAAAGATAAATAATAAAGTGAAGTGATGAGTGTATTATAATTCAAAGTGAATAAATAATAAATTATTTCAATAATAAATTTAATGGAGAAATTATAAGTGGGTTAACCCTAAAATAAGGAAAGTAGGCAAAGTGACCTAGAAGATGTTTTTAAGGAAGCTACTTGGAGAGTATAAATAAGAGGCAAGGCTCTCTCATTTTTGACACACTTGAGAATATTGAATACCTATAGGTGTCTGAGATAACAAAAGGACATATAAGCCAAATTTCTGAGGGAAGGTGAAGAAAAGAAGGCCATAATTCAAGGAAGGATAAATTATTTTGATGATGCTTTCTAAGGTATGTTATTTATAGGTCATCTCACAATTTTCGCAATAATTTTTTTTCTATAATGATTAAGAATGTGAAATTTCTATGCCATTGAGGAAACATATCCAAGTATCTATGGTAAAAAATGAATCTTTTGGGTCATTTTATTTTTGGAGTTACACTCCGTGGAAAATAGGGTTTGTGGTTAGTCCTGAAACTAGTCTAAAACAGGTGTTTCGTGTAAAAACGTCATAACTTCTTCATAACAGATCAAAATTAAATAAGACCAAATGTGTTGGTTAGGGTACAATCTATAGTATGTTGTGTAATAGTTTCATATAGATTCAAAAAATATTCCATGTGGGGCACACTCTACAAGGTCGCTCTCTAGAATAAGCCAAAATTCAACAAGGTATGCCATTTTTGCTATAACTCCTTTTATGAGAAGTTACAAATAGTGACACTTGGATAAATTGCATAAAACACACTGAAGAACATTAT
Organism: Picea engelmannii; assembly: GCA_009831015.1. Taxonomy (NCBI): domain Eukaryota; kingdom Viridiplantae; phylum Streptophyta; class Pinopsida; order Pinales; family Pinaceae; genus Picea; species Picea engelmannii. Next base: position 28,914 of record ML833187.1, read on the forward strand.
GTATCAGTTTCAGATCTTTATTCATTACATGTACAAAGTTATGATTATTTCAAGGTAGGGTTGTTGACTAATCCAAAACTAGGCATGTGACACTAAAGAAACGTTTGATGAAAATGCTAGTCTCTTGTTGTTAAAGTTAAGAAAGGTTTGCAAGAATTTGATCATATACACCAGGTCTATTACAGAGTTACAAATCAGATTTGTATGATGAAATTGATGAGGGATTTTGGTTGAGGTACATGTCGGGTACATGGTTGAGACAAGCAGTTGACGAGTTGACACATACATGAGGTGTATAGTTGATGATGTTGGTACATATTGATGAGTCATAGTTGATGAGTAGTTGATACATGATTGGTACATACTTGGTACATGGTTGGAGGCACTTGTTAGTAGTATTGTTGACACATGGTTTATGGATGATGTAGCATACTTGTATTATCAGAAGCACATATTGATCTTGGTGATGATTATGAGTTGTTGTGTTATACTTGGTTGATGCACATATTTGAGAGTTGTCTTGGTGATTGATATTGGTGAGTAGATATAATTTGGTTGATAAAATTGATGAGACAGGTTGTTGTGATAGGTTGTTTGGTCAAGTTGTTTTGACAGGTTATTTGTACAGGTTTGGTGCATGGTTGATGCACTTGTTCATGGTACATGTTGATGTACAGGTTGGTGCATGCTTGATTCACTTGTTTATGGTACAGGTTGATTACATGTTGGTTGGTACAGGTTGGTGCACTTTTTTATGGTACAGGTTGATTACAGGTTGAGGTACAAGTTGATTCATGGTTGATGCATGGTTCAGGTTATTGGTACAGGTTGATTGGTATAGGTTTACAACGGTATATCTCACAGTGATAGTGTGAAAATGGTTCCATCATTCTACTTCTACTTCAGGGAGGTTGGTCAGGGAAAGGACATGTGGTTGTAGTCGAAGAACATAGGGGGTTGTAGCCTCCTTCTGGTTGTAGCTAGAGAATTGGGGAGTTGGAGCTTCCCTCAGGTTGTAGCCTGAGAAACTAGGGGGTTGGAGCCTCCTTCCAGTTGCAGCTATAAAACAAAGGAAGTTGGTGCTTCCAATGAATGTAATTCTTCAAGACATATAAAAAAAATCATTTAGTGATTTTCTCTTGCTTTGGGTTTCCATGTAAAACATTGGTTTATTGTGTATGTTTATGATTTTTCATTTGTTCATTGCTTATTTACTCTACAGTTATTGTATGATAATGCTACATTGATATAACACTTGGATTATATGGTTAAAAAGGATTAAATTGCTCTATTATTGATTCATCCCCCCTCTCAGTAATCCAACAATCATGGCCATGATTTTAACAGTGTTTACATGAGATTTTCTCTCTCTCTTTCTTGAATCAAGCATTCTTTCTTCCATTTCATTTGAATTTCCTCTTTCCCTTGTCTCCCTTAACAAAAGGCTTATTTTACCCTCTCGAGGTTCATTCCTCCATCTTGCTTCCAAATGAGTTGCATGTACACAAACTTCATCTATATTTGTATGGTTAAACATAAGTATTTTGTGCCTCAAGTAGATATGTAATCCTCTAATGTATTTGGGTAAGGTTTCTTGAGAAGATAAATCTGTACCCAAAATCAAAGCTCTTCTTCTAAATTATTTAGTTTAGCTTTAAACACTTTGCCTTTTATCTTGTCTAAAATTTTGCCAATACATTTAGCTTTGCTTGGATTTATGCCTTTAAGACCAACTCAAAGATATTCTCTATTCCCTCGTTTTGAAGTTTTCATCCTCCTGTCAAGGATTGTATCTTCATGCAGTTTTGAAAGATATTCTGGCAAGAAATCATCTATGGAAGGAATATGAACATGATCTCCTTGATCATCAATCAAATGAGGCTCATACAATCTCAAATTATCAATGAAACAATATGAATCTTAGTTTCATCATATTTGATTCTCTGTATCCTAAAATACACTTCAATATGATGAATCCATTTATCCAATTTCTCAGCATTTACCTCTCCATTGTACATAGGAAATTCAAACTTAATATCAAGCTTAATCAAAGGAGTTTGTGGAGGAATTTTACCATGTTCCTTTGGAGAATTTGGAGGTGGTTGTGAAATGGTAGAAGAGGTGGAAGATGGAGGTGAAGGAAGTGGAGTATCACCATTCCCTCCATTTCCTTTTGGAGTTTTATCACCACTACTTCATTTCCTTTTGGAGGATCTAAGATTTCACCTTGCAACCTTGCATTTCTTTCTTCAAATAAAAATTTCACCATCTCTGTCATACCATATAAATATTTTCTAAAAGCTTCATCCTCTGAAGTAAGAGTTTCATTACTCTCCTCATGAGCCATACTTGGTGAATATCTTCTTGCAGCTTGAGGTGATTGTGTAGTTCTCCTTATTGAAAGTTGAGAACATGGATCTACAAGTTGAACTTCTCCTCTTATGATATTCAACCTTGTAATCATTATAAAACAAACACTTGCAAACAATCAAACCTTCAAAAACATATACTCCGGTGCCAACTTGATCTGAAAATGAAAATGCTTAAGTCTCTTTAAAATTGCAAGTGAAATTTGTATGTTCTTAGGTTATATGATCAAGTTACAAACACATAAAACTTAATGAGTTTTTACTTAATCATAAGCAACATAAAGATACATAACAACCATCAAAGTAAACACATTAACACAACAAAATGATAAAGGAGTTCACCCCTCTCTTGAGATACATCTTCTGGTCCAACTTCCAATGGATAATTTTCATTAATGATGAAAGTGTTAAAATCAGTGCTTTGCAATACTCAGAATGAAAAATAGATGGCTTCAATGGCTCCATAATGTCCAAAAACTCCTAGTTGGGCTCTTCCCATTGGAAAAATAACTAAGAGGGGGGGGGGGTGAATCAATTATTAATATAAGCTTGGAAATTTTCCTTCTCTTTTCTGAATCTTTCTAGATTATTATTTAATGTGTTGATGATAAATTAACATGCATAGATATACAACATTTGACCAATCACACAGAATAAATGGACACACTTATATTCATGAGGAAACCCATAAAGGGAGAAAACCTCTTCTTCTTAGGATGTCAATCAAGCTCCAACTTTCATGTACATCACTGTCTTTGAGAACCAACTCAAATATGAGGCTACAACCTCTTATAACAAGCTACAACTTGCATAGAGCACCAAATATCAGATTTCTCTAGCACCAACTGGATGGAAGCACCAGTTCCCAGGTTTCTCTAGCACCAACTAGATGGAAGCACCAATTCCCAGAATATCTTCTAGAACCAACTAGAATTTAGAGGACTACAATCCTCCCTAGCACCACACTACCACCCTGATTGAATATTACAAAGATTACTTACTTATGCTGTCTCTAATCTGATCTGTTACAGCTCGATGTCTCCTCTGCCTTCTTCAACTTCTATGCTCTGTTCCACTTCTGCATATTTCTGCTTCTATGCTCTATGACTCCACTGCTCTCTTCTTCTTCTATGCTCTTCTCTCTCTCCTTCTACGCACCACTGCTTCTCTGTTCATCTTTTCATCTACATTTTATTCTTTATGATCCATCTGCATTCTATGCATTGTGCCTCTTCTGTGCTCTTCAATGCCTCCTCACAACCTCCTTTTACCCGCATGAATACCTATAAAGAAGCCCCATCTCTTATTTGTTCTGTGTATATTTATCATGCCAAGTCCTCTGCCAAATCATGCTAGCAACTATTCATCCTCTCTGGCAGTTATCCCGAGTCTTGTTCATCATTAATGGCCATTATCTTGAAATTCTTTGGTTTCTCTGGCAGTGCGACCCTTCATATTCTCTATTACAGTTGATCTTATTCTCTCTGTTATAGTTACAATTGATCTCCTATGACAATTACAAGAGGTATTCTCTGACGGTTACAAGAGGTTCTCCCGAAGAAGGTCCTTGTGAAATTCACCCACATGAACTAGCGCTAGGTGCAAGTTTCCCCCACATGACCATCGGATGTGACCACATGCTAATAAAAAAGGCGATACACGAATTTGTGTTTTGGATATTCTGTTGCGAGTCACCTCGATTCTCCCAACTCCAAAAAATCCGAGGTAGAGCCTAGAAACGCTATCTCCTTCCCCTATTCTTCGTTGATGTGACCACTGGCTGTGACCTGGGGTTGAACTTCCGAGCACTTCAGGACTTCGCGTTTCATGAAGTCGGAAGTTTAATCACTTCCTTTCTTTCATTTCCCAATTTCCGAACTCCGCTCTCGTTCGATTGACGACCCACTACATTCATCGATCTAATGGTCCAGATCTCATTGGGACTTCATGTTTTATGACTTCACGCTTCACAATTTCTGCGGACTGCTCGACGAAGTTCTTTCGATTCACGATTCTATGAATCTGCTTATTTGTTGCCACATGTCCTTCCCAACACCAATGGCTAGGATTGCCTCCTGGTTTCAAACTTTGTGAGTTTTCGGTTCTCCTATGCACTATAAAGAATTAAAGCCTGTGCACTTACCTCTGGATCCAATGACGGCTGGTCCACATGCTCAGATCTAATGCCTGGGATCTGTTCTCCTCCTTTGCATGCTCGCTTCTCCTGTCTAGACTCTGATCCAATGTTCCAGATTCTTCACAGTGCTCTATCCGATGTCCATTGTCGCTCCTCCTCCTGAGCTTACATTTGTTCCGACTTAGAATATTTTTGAAGTATTCAAAGGTTTCGGCCTTTGAACCTTCTACTGGGAGACCATTTCCTCCTGATCTCTATCTTCATAAAAGAGGACTTATTCCGGTGATATCATCGTTTATTTCTTGTTTTCCATCGTCATTGTTGTTCTTTCCATCAATGACAAGCACACTCTTCTTGTAAACATGCCAATAATCTCCCCCTTTTGCATTGATGGCAACCCTGAAAGGCTGCACTAATCTTCTTAGACCTCCAACTGTAGCTTCCAGACCCCACACCTTTTTCTCCCCCTTTGACATCAATGTCAAAGAGAACTGAGAGTGACTCTATTCTCCCCCTGATCATAGATACAATAAACACTCTCCCCCTGATTAGATATACTATGAGAACTCTCCTCTTGATCAGATAGGCTATTTTAACTTGATAACAGGGTCACGCCCATCTTCTGGCGTAGATACTCAAACTGAGCTTTCGCAATGGGTTTAGTGAAGATATCAACAATCTAATCTTTGGATGGAATATAATGGAAAGAAACAACAATGTTGATTACCTGTTCCCTCAAGAAGTGATACTTGATGGGTATATGCTTGGTCTTGGAGTGAAATACAAGATTCTTTGACACACTAATTTCACTAGTATTATCACAATGAATTGGGATCGGTGTAGTATACTTGACCTCCAAGTCTGCAAGTGCCTTAATCATCCATAATACTTGGGTACAAAAATTGGCAGCTGCAATGTATTCATCTTTTGTATTCGATAAGGAAATGGAACCTTGCTTCTTTCTCAACCATGCTACAAGAGAATATCCTAAGAAGAATGCACCTCCACTCGTGATTTTCCTTTTATCCATGCAGTTAGCCCAATCAACATCTGAATAGACTGATAATTGAAAATTATGATTCCTAGGATACCATAGGCCATAGTTCATTGTTCCTTTCAAGTATCTGAATATTCTTTTGACAACTATCAAATGACTCTGTTTAGGTGTAGATTGATACCTTCCTACCATTCCAACAATATGCATTATGTCTGGACGAGATGTTGTGATGTACAACAGGATGCCTATCAAGACCTATATGAACTCTGATCAACATTAGGTGAGTCATCATCCTTGCTTAACTTGCATCCAGTGACCATATGTGTGCTCACAGGTGAAGAATATTCTATTTGAAACTTTTTCAACATTTCTCCTTAGAAAGAAATATTCCTTCAGACCTCTGAGTAATTTGAAGACCAAGAAAAAATGACAGTTCCCCTATCATAGACATTTCGAATTCAGACTGCATGGCAGAAGAAAACCATTGTACCAATGAAGCATTATTACTTCCGAAGATGATGTCATCTACATAGACCAACACAATGAGAAAATCATTATCCTGTATTTTGATATATAGATTGCAGTCAACTGTTCCTCTCTTGAACCCTTTGTCTTGAAGATACTTATCCAGTCTGTAATACCAGGCACGAGGAGCTTGTTTCAACCCATATAAGGCTTTCTTCAGCTTGTAGACAAAGTCAGGGTTATCTGACAGTTGGAAACCCTCTATTTGTTCCATATAGACTTCTTCTTTTAGATCTCCATTTAGAAAACCTGACTTGACATCCATTTGATAGAATTTAAACTTATTATGACAAGCATAGGCAAGAAACATTCTAATAGCTTCTAATCTTGCTATGGGCGCAAATGTTTCATCAAAATCCACTCCTTATATTTGAGCATACCCTTTGCAGACCAATCTAGCCTTATTTCTTACAATAGTTCCTTGCTCATTCATCTTATTTTTGTAGACCCATTTGGATCCTATTACATTTTTATTTGTTGGCCTAGGAACAAGTTCCCAAGTATCATTCTTTTCAATCTGATCCAGTTCCTCATTCATTCATTTTAACCAATTTATATATTTATTGGCTTCATTAAAGTTCTTGGGTTCCACCATGGATATGAAGGCTATATGTGATTGCTCGATGTCTTTGATTATCCTTCTCATAGTTTGTACACCTTTGCCTTTCTCACCAATTATCTGACTTGCAGGATGATTCTTTTGAGTAATTCTGGAGGAATGATTTGATGTTGATTGTTGTATTGACTCTTCTTGTCTGGGTGTCTCTTCTCCACCTGATTAATCATCCTGTTGTGACTCTGAGATTTATTGTTCTTCATTTCTATTATTCTCATCATCTTCTTCATCTGACTTGGTGCTTATTCTATGTTGATCTTTTACATGAGCTTCTTCATCAATTCGAACATCAATATAGTCTACTAATTTATGCATTCTTTTGTTAAAGAATTTGTATCCTTTACTGTCTATTGCATATCCTAAGAAGATACCTTCATCAGATCTACCATCAAAGCTTCCCAGATGATCATCATTATTTTTGATGTATTATTTACTTCCAAATACTTTGAAGTGCTTGAGTGATGTAGGTCGACCAAACCATGACTCATATGGATTTTTATCACTATTTTGCCTTAGATGCCCTTTGTTTAGAATATGAACAACCATGTGAAAAACCTCCACCCAGAAGGTTTGTGAAATGTCCCTTTCACTCATCATATCCATTTCCATCTGTTGGACTAATCTATTTTGGCTTTCTACAACCCCATTTTGTTGAGGAGTACTTAGAATAATATATTCTCTTTTAATTCCATTTCTGTCACATAATTCTTTGAAATCTATTGACATAAATTCTCCTCCCCTATCTGAGTGAATTTCCTTTAAATTCCTTCCTATCTTATTCTCATCTAACACCTTAAACATTTTGAACTTCTCAAACACATCATATTTTTCTCTCAGAAAGGCAACCCACATAAGTCTGGAGAAGTCATCAATGACTAACATAAAGTAATGTTCTCCTCTAGTTCTTTCCTTTCGCGATGGTCAACATAGATCCATATGAATAATTTGAAGTGGATTCTCTGAAGATGTGAAACTCTTCTATTTGAATTGAGCACGAGTTAGCTTCCCCATTTGGCAGGATTCACATACAGAGTTATGAGGCTTAGATATTCTTGGAAGATCTTTCAAAGCAAATTCATTATTTAGATTGACAATATGATCAAAATTCAGGTGTCCAAGCCTTCTGTGCCATAACCAAATTTCATAAAATTTTATTAACTGACATTCCTCCTTATCTTCCTTCAAAACATAGACATTGTTTTCAATTCTAACCACTTTTGCAATCATCTCTCCTGTGTTCATTGTTTTTATTTTACAATCTTTGGCAGTGAAAGTGACTTCACATCCTCTGTCACACACTTGACTGACACTAAGAAGATTATTCTTTAATCCATCAATAAATAATACATATTGAGCTTTGACTCTTCCATTACTTAATATTACTATACCTTTACCTCTGATCTTTCCCGGAGCATCATTTCCAAAAGTCACATTTCCTGATTTACTTTATTTGAGTGATAGGAACTTACTTTTCTCACCTGTCATATGACTGGAGCATCCGTTGTCAATATACCAGGGGCTCTTTTGTCTTTGAGATGAAAACATTAATCCACACTTGTTATCTTCTTTCTTATTCCAAACCTTGACAATTTCATCTCTATGATTTGAATATGGATTTTAGTTCTTTAGGCGATAGTCTGTAGATTTATGTCCATAATTATGGAAGATGTAACATTCTGGTTCATTGAATAAAGGATCATAACAAATTTTATGCTTAATATGCATCTTTTTCCTAGCCATCACATGACTTGTAGTCGATGGTTGTTTGTTACTTGGGTGTATCATTCTTTTTTGTGGAATATATTTATTCCTTGGGTGTCTTGATTGCTCATGTCTAAATCTTAAAGAGCAATTTACAACTTTGTGGCCAAAGTTAGAACAATAAAAAAAAATATCCATAGAAAAAATATTTGTACCTGGAAAATGGTTGTCTTTTTTGAGCAGGTTGATTTCTTCCATGCTGATGATTTCCTTGAGCAGAGGGTGTATTATTTCTTTGTTCCATAGATTTATTTATGGTACCTTTTTCTTCACTCATCCTTGGTGATTGATTATCTTCCTTTGTTTCCGCAGGTTTGTTGTTGTCAATGGTTGTAGATTTGACAAACTTGATGGATTCTTTGTTGCTTGGTTGACCACTAATTGATCCCTCTTCGTAACCCAAAACAATTTTCAAATTTGGATTCCTTTGCTGATTCATAATGGTGGATAATCCTTCTGAGGCTTTAATACTTGTCAGATTCTGATGATATAAGGCCTGAAATTTCCCTAGATATTTTTTGACAGACACTACTTCAGCTTCCAATTTTTCACCTTTTTTTTTTGGCTTCCTTCAATTGTTGTTTGAGGATGTAATCAATCCTCTTAGATTATTTTAGATTAACCTTCAACATAGCAATTTCTTTAGATGGTTCATTGCATGTTTTCTCATACCTGAGCAATAACTGTTTTCGTTTTCTTTTATTTTCTCCGAGTCTATCAATCTCTTCCATGGCACTAACAAGTTCTCCTTCAATACCAACTACTGATTCAAAATCAACGAAATCACTTCATGTATCTCCAGTGTTTAGATCTTCTAAAGCTATTAGCATGACATTATTTATTTTAATTTCAATAGAAGAGTCACTATTTTCATCATCTGAAGGATCGTCATCATTGTTTACATAAAGGCTTTTCCTCTTAAAATTACTCTCTTTATAGACCTTCTTGTATTTGTGCTTCTCTTCATCATCATATGTCTGATCCTTTCTTTTGTGAGGACACTTAGATGCAAGATGACCTATCTTACCACAGTTGAAAGATTTGAAGGGTAGTTTACCTTTGTATTTTCCTAATCCTTTCGTCAGTCTTCTCACAAAATTTGCTTCAATATCATCTATATTGGAGTCTGTGTTTTTCTTTTCTTTAAAGGATGCATCTCTTGTAGTGGATTTACCTTTGGTGATTCTCATTTCATAAGTAGTTAGGGTTCCAAGGAGTTGATCTAGTGTCAACGTTTTGAGATCAGTTATTTCCTCTATAACATAGACCTTTGAGTTAAATCTATCAGGAAGAGATCTTAATATTTTCTGGACTATAAAATATTCATCTATCATTTCACCTAGACCTTTCATAGTGTTGACAAGTTACTCTATATGTAAGAAGTACTTACTGATAGTTTCGTCTTCATCCGTATTTAACTGCTCAAATTTCAGTCCGTGAGTCTGAAGTTTTTCATCTTTCACCTTTTCATTACCTTCATAACTACTTATCAGCTTGTCCCACATAACTTTTGTTGAATCACAGTGCATGAATTTGACAAACTCGGCTTCTGCAAGTTCACCGAGGATGGAATTCATTGCTTTTGCATTAAAGCTAAACTCTAGCTTATCATCTTTTAAGGCCAAGACTATAGGCTTCACATATCCAGTTTTAACGACATTCTAGACATCACCACCCAAAGACATTAAATAAGTTATCATCCTTATTTTCCAGAAGGAAAAGTTTGTTCCATCAAACAGAGGGACTCTATTAGTTGAACTTCCTTCGTGACTAGTCATTTTCAAGTTTATGGATCTACCTTTGATCAAAGGCACTAGATCTGATACCAATTGTTGAAAAAATAACTGAGAGGGGGGTTGAATCAGTTATTAATATAAGCTTGAAACTTTTCCTGTTCTTTTTTTAATCTTTCTAGATTATTATTTAATGTGTTGTTGATAAATTAACATGCATAGATATACAAAATTTGATCAATCACATAGAATACATAGACACATTGATATTCATGAGGAAACCCACAAAGGGAGAAAACCTCTTCTTCTTAGGATGTCAATCAAGCTCCAGCTTTCATGTACACCACAGTATTTGTGCACCAACTCAAATATGAGGCTACAACCTCTGATAGCAAGCTACAACTTGCATAGAGCACCAACTCTCATATTTCTCTAGAACCAACTAGATGGAAGCACCAACTCCCAGGTTTCTTTAGCACCAACTAGATGAAAGCACCAACTCCCACAATATCTTTTAGCACCAACTAGAATTTAGAGGACTACAATCCTCCCTAGCACCACCCTACCACCCTGATTGAATCTTACAAAACTTACTTACTTATGTTGTCTCTGATCTGATCTGTTACAGCTAGATGTCTCCTCTGCCTTCTTCAACTTCTATGCTTTGTTCCACTTCTTCTATGCTCTACAAATCCACTGCACTCTTCTTCATCTATGCTCTGCTCTCTCTCCTTTTGTGAACCACTACTGCTCTATTCATATTTTATTCTATGTGATCCATCTGCATTCTATGTGCTACGCCTCTGTTGTGCTCTTCAACTTGTCCTCACAGCCTCCTTCTACCTGCATGAATAACTATCAAGAAGCCCCATCTCTTCTCTTTTCTATGTATAGTTATCACGCCAAGTCCTCTACCAGATCATGCTAACAACTCTTCATCCTCTCTGGCAGTTATCTAGAGTCTTGTTCGTCATCAGTGGTCGTTATCCTGAAATTATTTGGCTTCTCTGGCAGTGAAATCCTTCGTCTTCTCTATTACATTTGATCTCCTGTAACAGTTACATGAGGTCTTATCTGACAGTTACATGAAGTTATAGCAAAGAATCTCCTTGTGAACTTCACCCGTGTGAACTAGGACTGGGTGCAAGTTTCCCCCACATGACCACCGACTCTGACCACACGCTAATAAAAAAGTCACTACGCAACTTCGTGTTTTAGATATTATGTTGCGAGTCACCTCGATTATCCCAACTCCTGAAACTATGAGGTAGATCATAGCGATGCTAGCTCCTTCCCTTATTCTCCCCTGATGTGACCACTGGTTGTGACCTGGGGCCCAACTTTTGAGCGCTTTAGGACTTCATGTTTCATGAATTCGGAAGTTACATCACCTCCTTTCTTCTGTTTCCTGATTTCTGAAATCCTCTCTTGTCCAATTGACAACCCAGGCCATTCCTCGATCCAATGGTCCAGATATCATCAGGACTTCGCATTTCGCGACTTCGCACTTTGCAATGTCTGCGGATTGCTTGACATAGTTCTTCCGATTCGTGATTCTACGAATCTACTTATCTTCTGCCACATGTCCTTCCCAACACCAATGACTAGGATTGCTTTGCAATTTTGAACTTCGTGAGTTTTCTCTTCTCCCGTTCACTCTAAAATAATTAAAGCCTGTGCACTTACCTCTGGATCTAACTACAGTTGGTCCACGTGCTTAGATCTAACACCTGAGATTTGTTCTCCTCCCCTGCGTGCTTGTTCCTCCAGTCTGGACTCTAATCCAATGGTCCAGATTCTTCACAGTGCTCGATCGATGATCACTTTTTCTCCTCCTCCCGATCTTATGATTTCTTATTACTTAGAAGGTTTTCTAAGTATTCAAAGGTTTCGGCCTCTGAACCTTCTACTGCGAAACCATTTCCTCCTGAGCTCTGTCTTCATAAAAGAGGACTTCTTCCGGTGCTATCATCATTGCTTTCCTATTTTCCATCGTCGCTACTGTTCTTTCCATCAATGACAAGCACACTCTTCTTGTAAACATGCCAACATTTCCTACACCTGGTTTGGAAAAAAACATAATAGAATTCACTTCCTGGAATTTTTTCTGAATTCTTTGTTGTCTCTGCTCCTCTAAGTCACACATGTGTGTCAACAACCTAGCTCCGGAGCACATTTCCATGCCAAAACCTAGCACCCACACGCATCCTGCAAATCATGGCATTATGTTGAAAAGTTAGGAGGCATAACACCTATCTCGACAGAGTTCTTGGTCGCATGGCCTCCATGTGGCCACATCCTAGCACTAAATCTGGACCCTGCGCTTGTGGAGTGACTGTTGGATCCTGCGACATGGCTTGACCATTGGTTAGAATGTTAGATGAATGGAATAGTGTAAAGACTATACTATGGAACCTTGTGCCAAAGGTTGTATGGGAGTGGTGTGATTAAGGGTTGGGGATAAGCCCCGACCCTTTCTCCGCTTGTATGAATCCTTATGCAACTTTAAATATTAGTTTAATACTATATGGTTAAGTAAGATACAATTGGCGGGCTGGTGGCCCGACCTATGCCAACACTTTGCCACTCCTAGAGGTCATGTGTTCGACCCCCATGGACTCCAACCCAAAATTAAGGGAGTGGTGTGATGAAGGGTTGGGGATAATCCCCGATCCTTTCTCCGCCTGTATGAATCCTTATGAAAATTTAAATATTAGTTTAATACTATATGGTTAATTCAGATATAGTAGGTGGTTTGGTGGCCCGAATTATGCCAACACTCTGCCACTACTAGAGGTCATGGGTTCGACCCCCGTAGACTCCAACCCAAAATTTCAAAGAATAGAGGGGTGCCACGTGGCACCATACCATTGGTTCCCAAGCACAACATGTGTCAAAACCTGATAGGTCCATTTATCTACTGCCAACTCACCTACCATGTCAACCTTTTCCACATCACCACTTGCCATCTGTCATTATGGTACCATGCCACATTAACACCTATGCCCAGTTAAAAATCCACGTCACCTTTCCATGTGTCAATATGGTCACTCTACCACATGTCAGTACGGTATGCATAGTCAACAGTACTGATTGTACAGTCATAAAAAATGTTGCATTTTTGGAAAAGTGGATAGAACACGATATATCTCACACAAGAAGTTTGTTTGAACCCATTCAAGTTGCGTTGGGATCATGAGGACGAGGCCTACGTATGAGTCCATTTTTAAGCAATTCTGAGAACTTTGATTTTTGAGCATATTTTGATCCCCTGGATCACCTGAAGTGTTAACCGACCGAAGTCGGTCATAAGACGAGTTGACTGACAATTGTAAGTTACCCTTCCCTACCAGCCTCCTTTGTTGACTTTTAGCCTCTTAATATAATGGTGGGTAGAGATTTTCCTCACCCAAGTTTCTATGGTGGAGATCCCCTCCAGAGTTCAGAACTCCGGGAGTTTCAACTTTTTGTAACCATCAATGCATTTCCTCCAAAGTTTTGAATTGCTGACCCTCCGAAGGACTCAGAATCGAATATCTAATGGTCCTGGTGGTTCTCTATATCTATATATCTTCTTTACTATGGAAGTTTTTAACTTCGGGTCTTCTCAACCTTTAACCCTTACCTTTAACTTAGCTGGAGAACCAAATCTTGTTTAACTCAAAGAGTAATGGTCCCTATACCTTTCTCCAATCTATGGCTAGAAATGATTTCAGAGATTTGAATATTCAGAGAATCGTGTTTGCTTTGGGTTCAAATATCTCAGAGTGACATACTCTCGGAGTGACATGGCTGTTGATGTCACTATTGATGTGGCACTGTCTGAGTGGTTTTCACATGTCACCTTGATTCATAACTTTCATACCTAAAGTGCCAACTAGACCTTGACACTTGTCACTATCTAATTGTGCCACTTGTCCTTGCTAACTCAAACTATGATGGCGTGGGATCTCATTGTCTTTCCACATGTCTTACTTCGTGACTCTAGGGCTTCGACCTTCGTGTAATATTTACATGTTCTGGACTTCTTCTCACCGAAGTGGTCAACAATGGAAGTTCTTATGCTTTCCTTCCACTCTAATTTCATCCAATGACTGTGATTGGTCCTAGATCAATGGTCCTGATTCATTTTGGGGTTTGGGACTCTATGTGGTTCATTGTTTCCACTTCCCTTTTTTCTCGGAGTGAGATTTGCTAGAGCTTAAATCTCGAGCATCTTGACTTTATCTAACCGTCTGCCTTTAACCCAAAAAGCTTAACAGATCCAATGTCTAGAAAACACTCAGTGATATATGGTGTAGATCACTTCAGAGCTTTGGTACTTTAGGTTTCGTCCCTCCTTGTCAACTAGCCTGAAGGGCTTCTGTCCTTTGTTCATGTGACCACGAGCTATGACCTTGACCCCTTTCCTTGAGTACTAATCGACAAGTAAATTCAACGGTTGTGATTTCATCAGTCTTGAATATCGATGGCTTGGGAGGATTGTGGAGCCTCTACTAGCATGATATTTAAACCCTCTCTCAATTTCTGCATTCGAAACTGCTCACTGATAGTGTGAATGATGCCAACCATTGATCTGTTTGTAGGTGACGATCGACGACCCATGTGGATTTCATAACCCCAACTAGAATGATAGTTAACTTGACCCTATGATCCTGCAATGCCTCCTTGTCGTTGATCTACCCTTTTTGATATTATACGGTTGGGACTTAATTTGATGTTGATCTGATGCTCGAAAAGTCTAACCCCGAGGAAGAGGAGCATAATTTTGAGCAAGAGAAGATTGTCGTGGGAGATGTAGTAAGTATGATGAGATCCTTCCAGAGGATGTCAAAGGTGTTGATCAAACACTTGGATAGAAATGAGGGAATAACATATGTACCCAATAAGGGTTCACAATGCGCCCCAATTGGTAGTAATAACATACACCAAGAACTTGAGAAGGTGAAATTTCTCGAGTTCCGGGGTGCCCCAAATGACTTAGCTGCCGAGGCATGGTTGGAGAACATGGATATGCGCTTCACACTTCGTGATTACACCTCCAACATGAAATTTCACATGGTGGTCTTTCAGCTGAAGGGGAGTGCTCTTCTATGGTGGAAGACGCTCCTACCTCAACTAAACATGGTCATCAAAGACGTGTCCTTGGAACTGTTTGAGTAACAATTCCGAGAAAGGTATTTGTTGAAAGAATTCATTGAGTGTCAGCTTAATGAGTTCAATGCCTTATGAAAGGGTGGCTGTACGGTGCTAGAGTATGAGGCCAAATTCATGGAGCTACTTAGGTACGTTCCACATCTGAACACGAAGAAGTTGAAGGTCAAAAAGTTCTTGTTTGGCCTTAAATCCAACATTCATGCAAAGGTGAGGATCTTAATGCCTTGGACTTTTCATGATGCAATTCAGAAGGCCCTAATAGTTGAGGAAGAGATAAATGGTGGGGGTCATGGTAGGACTCCCTCTAGACAGATTGAACATACATCATTAGGAGTGCAACAACATTCGACACCACTAGAAATACTACAGGGAATTGAGGCACACCTAGAGGACCAATGTTTATGACACCACGGTGAAAAAACCCTCAGCAGAGGACTCCTTACATAGGATCACAACAAAAATAATGTCGACTGCAGTAGTATTTTAGGCATGTTCAACATAACCGATCAGGATCATAGGCTGTTACACCAACAACTTCTACTTCGAGGACCAAAAGCACTGGAATGAAGACTAGATGTTGGACATGTGGTGAGACACATTACCAACGAGACTGTTCGATTGAGAAGGCTAGAGCGGCCATATCATCAGGACCCACTATAGTTGGATATTTGGGCAAGGCCCATAGGATACATGCAACAGTGAACAACCACTAGGATGAGCATCAGTCCACTATGCTAGAGATGTCAGGTATGATCGTAGACCAAAATAGAGTGTATTGATATATCCATTCGCTACTAAGAGCTTCATCTCTAGTGCAACATTGAATACAATTAAGGTAAAGGCAGTCAAGCAGGATGATTTCAAGTACATGGAAATGGCATCAGGTGCCAAACAAAAGGTTGGAGGAAAGGTTACAGGATGTAGTCTTAAAATGGGAGACTTTTTAACAAAGGTAGATCTTAATGTCACGTTACTAGGATATTATGACATAGTGATTGGTATGGATTGGTTGGAATCGCATGATTCGATACTTAACTATAAGATGAAATAGTTAATTTTGACAGATTATTTGGGACTAGGTAGAGTGATTTTAGGAAGAAACCAGGGAGTGTTTTGAGGTTCATTTCTTCCCTAAAATTGCAGAAGAGTATGCGCAAGGGATGAAAACTGTATGTAATCTTAGCGATGAATGAAGAGGGTGAGGCAGAAGGACTAGAAAATTTCCTATAGTGAAAGAGTGTGCAAACAATTTTCCAAAAGAGTTACCCAGTTTACCACCTGAAAGAGAAGTTGGAGTTTATAATAGAATTGAAACTAGAAACTGAACCTATTGCAAGAGCTCCTTACCGGATGTCAATGCTTGAATTGCAGGATTTGAAAATGCAATTGAAGGAATTGTTGGAATTGGGACTTATTCATCCAAGTGTGTCACCTTGGGGTGCACCAACTATTTTGTAAGGAAGAAGGATGGATCGTTGAGGCTTTGTATTAACTATCGTCAATTGAACAAAGCGACGATCAAGAACCAATATCCATTTCCAAGAATAGATGATTTGTTTGATTAGATGAAAGGGACGATGTTATTTCCAAAGATTGACTTTAGATCAGGATATCACCAATTTCAGATTAAGGAAGAAGATATCCCTAAGACCACTTTTAAGATGATATTTGGACACTATGAGTTTATAGTTTTACCGTTCGGATTGATAAACGACTCGGGGATATTCATGAGTTTGATGAATGGGGTGTTCCATGAATACTTGGATAAGTTTGTACAATTTTTTATCGATGACATACTGATTTATTCCCGGATGAAGGAAGAGCATGATGAACACTTGCGGTTGGTCTTGTAGTGCCTAAGAGAAAACAAACTGTACGGGAAGCTATCAAAATTCTCTCTTTACCAATCTAAGATTCACTACTTGGGACATATCATATCTGATGAAGGTATCATTGTGGATCCAATGAAGGTGGAGGTTATTATGGAATGGACAACACTGAAAAAGGTACATGAGGTATGCATTTTTATGGGTTTAGCAGGATATTACCGACAATTTGTCGAAGGATTTTCGAAGATAGAAAAAATGATCACATAATTGCAGAAGAAGAACAAGAAGTTATTGTGGACTGAGAAATGAATGGAAGAATTTCAAAGGCTCAAAGAGTTTCTAATGACAACATCGATACTAAAATTCCTCGACATGGACAAGGAGTTCTTGGTATGCATGGACGCCTCCAAGGAAGGGTTAGGTAGAGTTTTTATGCAAGACGGTTGAGTGATCACTTACATTTCACGGAAATTGAGAAGGCATGAAGAGAGATACGTAACATGTGACCTGGAGTTATTATCTATTGTTTACGCATTGAGAGTATGGAGAAATTAGTTGATTGGATGAAAATTTGAATTAAAGACAAATCACTATGGATTGTGGCATATTTTTACACAAAGTGACCTGAAAACGCGACAAAGACGTTGGTCGGAATTGCTTAGCGAATACGACTTTGAAATTTATTACATTAAAGGAACTGTGAACCGAGTGGCATATGCACTGAGTAGGAGGCCACACATATTTTAGGTGTTACCTCTTAAGACAAATCTTTGAGAAAATATTCTAACTCTACAAATCAATGATGATTGGTATAAGGAAGTTAGGAAAAATATTGGACAAGATATCATGATAGTACCAAGGTATGAAGGTTATTCACTAGACGACGATGGATTATTGAGACTTAACAAAAGAATTCACGTACCGCCTAGCAATGAAATAAGAAGTTTTATCTTAAGTGAAGCACCTTGAGCAATATACATGGCTCATTTTGGAGTCACAAAGATGAAGGCATATCTTAAGCCTTTGTTCTTCTGGAAGGGAATGAAGGCAAACATAGTTAGTTACGTGGTGAGATTTCTAGAATGTTGGCAACTGAAGGATGAACATAGACATCCAGCAGGATTGTTATAGCCACACGCTATTCCTGAATCGAAATGGGAAGTCATTTCGATGGACTTTATTTTTGGATTTCCACTAACGACAAGAAGACACGATTTGATTTTTGTGGTAGTTGACACTCTAACGATGAGTGCACACTTTATTCCAATGCATACGATGTATTAGGCACCGGACACAAAAATATTATTTGTTAGAAATATTGTGAGATTACACGCGGTTCCAAAAAGAATCATATCCGGTCGAGGATCAGTGTTTACACGACGGTTTTGGACCAGTTTCCAAGAGGCCTTTGGAACACAATTAAACTTTATCATAACCTATCAACCAGAAAAGACGAGAAAATAGAAAGGCCAATCCAGATTTTGGAGGATATATTGTGTATGTATGTAATGGACCAACAAAAATGTTGGGAAGAATTCTTACCACTAGTAGAATTTTCATACAACAACATCTATCAAAGTACAATTAAGATGGCACTGTTTTAGATTCTTTATGGGAAAACATGTCGAATGTCGTTGAGTTGGAATCGACTTGAGGATAGGGTATTGGTAGGACCATAAGTGATTCAAGAAATGGAAGAATAGATTAAATTGATGAGACAAAGTATTAAAGAAGCACAAGATCGAAAGAAGAGTTATGTTGATGCGCATCACATTGAGTGAAATTATGAAGTTGGAGATAGAGTCTTCTTGTGGGTAAAACTGTAGAAGAGTTTGATAAAGTTTGTAAAGGGTGCTAAACTATCTCCTAGGTTCGTGGGACCCTTTGAAGTAGTGGAAAATAAGGGATCCATGGCATATCGACTAGCCTTTCCTGATTCTTTGAGGCATATGCATGATGTTTTTCATGTATATGTTTTGAGACATTATATCAATGACCCTTCACATGTTATTGACACGAGTTCCTTGCAAGTGTCGTATGAGGGTGCTCTCACGGTGGAGCCAATCCACATTATGAACCATCACATTCGATAGCTACGGTGTCGAATAGTCTAATAGGTCAAGGTACAATGGGACAATTATAGTCCACACTAAGCTACCTGGGAGGACGCCTATGAGATCTGTCAACAGTTTCCTTACTTGTTTGATAGATTTGACTTATAGATCTATATCAGATACATTTATTCACTTGCTTTTTCATACTCTAAACACTTTGGGATGAAGTTTAAAACAAGAGGGGATGTATGTAACATCCCACTCTACTGAGCATACTACTATTGACTTATTCTTTGAGGACACTTTCTTGCAAGTGATCCGGGTATGGAACACTATGATTTCATTCATACTTTGGGTTATATATGATAATGTTGAGGTGTTATATTTGCTTGATTTATTGATGTATATATGTGTGTGTGTGTGTGTGTGTGTGTGTGTGTGTGTGTTGACATATTCTTTTGACAAGTCGCCTTGAGTGTGCAGGACACATGTTAGAGAAATATTTGTCTCACCCTATGCAATCTTGCAGAGAGGGCCTTATTCCATTTCCCTATGCAGACTTGTCTTCCCTGTTACTAAAGTCCATAGGAAAAAATATAATTTTTTCCACTTGTATGCATCTTGCACCCTATACAACAAGCGTATACACAGGATGCTCCACTACAGCCTGTGTATATTGGGATTTGTGCCAGAAAATAAAAATTAAATGTTGGGTTTTCATGTCACAATAGGAGATCTTTGATCCTTGGCCTTCCATATACTAGAAATGATTTGACTCAGCCCTTCAGTTGCATTTTGAAGGATATAAATAATCCAATTCTGAGTTGTGGAAAAGGAGAAAGAATTAAACTTTGAGAGCAAAGTTACTCTGGAGAAATTATTTACTTCATATTGACTCTGCATCACTTTGTCCTTTAAGTCTGAACACAGTGTTCAACCCCCAAGCTCTTCCCTTATTGATGGATAACCTCTTTGTCTCTCTTATATGAGCTTGCCTTTGGTGGAGGATTGAAGTGGTGGGGGCCCAGTCGGAAGGAACTCGGTTTCTTGGTTCCGAACTGTGCCGACACAATAGTCTATAATATTTTCACTTCTACTGATCGTTTACTAATATAAATACTCCTTTCCTATCCAATTGATATCTTGCAAATATATGTATTGTTATCCATGGGTGTATTTGTTATGTATATTGATGGATTATGCTATCTAATGTGATAAACATTTATATTTCCACCATATGCTTGTTTTCACTTGTTTGTTGAGAACTTTTTGCAGGTATATATCTTTGGGTCAAAGTGTTCAACGATGGACATCATCGAACATTTGGACGAGGTAGGCCTATTTCTTATCTTTCTTGCACATTGATTTATATAGTATGTTGTTGGGATAGATTTGACTTCTGTAGTCATTTCCATCTTTTGTGGTTCACCCTAGCCATAGAGAGATTTTCCTCATAACAGAATTGGCAAACATAATGGGGATGAATCTTCTTTCTTAGGGTTTGAAGTAGTTTTCTCCTTAGATTGCTCTTGATTTTATTGTGGTTCTTATCGTATCATTGCTTGACAACTCTTGTTCACTTTGGGTATGAATTTTCAGCCTTTCTCCCTTGCCTGGCCTTGTTTCAAAGCATATACATGCCTTTTTCCTTAACAATCGCGTATACACGCAAGCAGTCTCACTGCAAGCTGCGTACATACGCTCTGTTTACCCAAACAGTCATGTACACCCTTTTTTCTTGCATGTTTGCTTGATCTAGTGTTTGCTGGGTGGGATTTGATGCTTGCTGAGCCTCCTTAGGTTTTTGTAGTGCCCGTTGAGTGTATGTGGGATGACAAGAAACCCTCTTTTGGTTGAATTTTTGGGCGAAGTTTTTCTCTTCATATTTTCATATTTATTGTCCTTGTACATTAGGCTAGGTGTTTTGTTGCTTGATATCCTGCTTGAGTTATGTATTTTTTATACACAGTAGGGCTATATGTCAAGTTACTTTTCATTCCATGCATTTTCAGTTTCGATATATTGAAAATACAAAAAAATAGGCATTTTTGCATTGCTTGACATTTTTTTTTCTTTTGAGTTTTTATCATTAGCTTAGTGCATACAATGAAAGATTGATTTTTTACTTCTGAATTGCAGAATTGAATTTGAAAATTGCATTGCTTTTAGAAGCATATCATACATTAATAGTTAAAGTTAGGATTTTGTATTATTTTCATATTTACTTTTCTTGCAAAGTCATAACACCACGAGTTTCACTACCATACCTTTTTGAGTAATCATGGCCATTAAAATAAAAGCTATAATTTAAAATTTATTAGTAATGATTTTATTTTCTAGGGTGCACAAACTAGCCTAGGATTTTGTGCCTTGGAATAGGATTTTGTGAGTAAACTTCTCCAAGGCAATTAAATCAACATATGTGTCTGATTCAGGGAGTGGAGAAATCCATTGTATAATTGGTAAGATCAGGAGGCTCCACTCACACCAGAGTTAATCACGAGGTCACACGAAGTCGGTTGAAGGGATATACCCCCGATATTTCTGGGGATCTATTCATATCTAGGGATCTTGTTAGTGCCTTTACCTCAGTGAGAGGAAGTTCTTTCAAGGTTTAGGGATTTTCTACCTTGCCCATACGGTGGACCTGACTTACAATTGCTCGCCTATGCATCGGTTATATAGTGGTTTATTAGTTTCTTGACTTAGGTGTCTCATAGGTTACTTATAGGGGTTATTCTGTAGGTACCCTGGGTCAGATAAGGGTCAGTCAACACATAACCTTTATGGAGGATTACCTCTCCAGGGGGATCTGACCGAATGGTTGTTAAGCCCATGGGGAACCTTATAACTAATTATGTTACCTCCAATCTTTAGCAGGGAGTCTCATGCCCCTCTTGGGTGAGGCATACCTTATTTAGGGAGGGAGGCCACTCAACCACTTTACCTTGTTTGCATGCATATTGGTCGTTTGACTTTTGGTGTGCTCTTTGCTTACTAGTTGGCCTTTGGATATATATTTTTTATCTTTAGAGTCTTAAGTCATCATGGAGTCGGGCCAGCCTCCCCGCCAGTCTTGTCGCTTGTTATAGTTACCACCAGATTTCATGTCTTTGCCTTCTAAAAGGCGTAGAGTCATTGTACCTGGTACACACACATCCACCGTTCAGACTTGTGATTCTACAAGGATGAGTATTGAACCTGGTCTTCAGAATTCCGGGAGCCCTTCGAATCTCATACCCACTATAGTTAATGGAACCCCTTCAACTCCTGCAACCTCTATGGTCATAGTGTCGGAGGTACCTATAATTACTATGACCCAACCTATAGTTAATGCTCAATATACCGCCTTGAACCCATTTAGGTATCTTGGCCACTCACCAGGCTACAACGTTTAGTCCATCCCTATGGCTTCTAGTCCATTTTCTTATCGTATGCCTAACTCCACTTTTCATTTTTTGAACTCTATCCTAGCTGTTGGCCCTAACGCTAGCATTGGGATTGGGGGCAGTACACCTCCCTATGCTCCTTTTTCATTTGGTGGAGCTCAAATCCCACAAATGACTCCTAATATGGGAGGTATCACTATTTTTAACCCTGGGTCCAATCCTCCTACTTCTGGTTGGAACAGTCAACCTGGAAGACAAGCTTCGGCTTAAGTTCCATCCTACAACCCCACCTCCTTAGCCCAGATTCCAACCAATACATTTGGCATGACGAATCTGCCTCTATCCTCCGGTTTCCAACCTAGAGGAGGTCAATTTCACACTTTGGGCAACCCCCAACCTTGATCTAATCCAGCTGGGGGAAATTTATATAACCCTCAACAGAACATTCTAGCTGGAATGATGCCTAACCAAACTTATATGAATCAGCCTGGAGGATGGCCTTATAATTCCAGACAGGGCCATGGTGTTTACAAGAACCCTGGATGGCTTGCAAATCCGCAAGCACAATCTTTCTTGGGAGGTTGGGGCTAGATGTCACAACCCCGTATCCCTTTTCTAGCCACGCTTAATATGCCATATTTGGATAATCTAATGAATGACCCTATGAGTCATGATCCTACATGACCCTCGATCCCCACCAAACTTCCTTCGGACATCCCGAAGTTTGAGGGTAAGAATGGAGAGGATCCTGGTGATCACGTCAATACCTTTCAACTTTGGTGCTCATCAAACTCCCTTAATGAAGATTCTATTCGTTTGATATTATTTCAATGCACCCTTGTCGGAGTTGCGAAATGGTATATTGAGATACCCAAGGGGGCATATGGGACTTTTAGTCAGTTGGTAATAGTATTTCTTAACCAATTCCAGTTGTCCATTCATTATGATGCTGGCTTATAATTGTTGTCAACTTTACGCCAGGATACCACCACTCATATATCAGACCATATCTAGGAGTGGCATAGACATAAGAGGTTGATTAAGACCCCTATACCCTCAAACTTTCTTTTAGAATGGTTTCTTAATTCTTTTCACCCTCCTATCTCTAAGGACATTGCTACTTCCAGGGTTACCACTGAAGAGGAAGTAATCTTTAGGGCCCAATAGTTATATTTGATTTATGCTCAGTCTTGGATGTTATACCACCTTCTTTCTAATGCACCGCGGTCTACTTACGACCCTAGGAAAAATCTCAAACCTCATGCCAAGGGTATTGTAGGTTATACTAATGTAAATTCCGCAGAATCGGTGAGAAACCAGTTGAAAGAGTTGTCTTTAAGCCAGTCTGTAGGAGGACTAGCCTCATCTGTGTGTTCCAACCCCACTCAATTGATAGATGTACACTCAGTGCAATCGTCGTCCAACCCAAATGGTAACCAACAACCAGGAGGGAATAAGAAGAAAGGACGTAATAACCATAAGGGTGGAAAAATGGTAATAAACCCTAGGAAAATAATAATAATGAGAAGACGGGTAGTAATGCGGGAGAGGGAAAAAGAGAAAAATGTAAGGTGAAGTTTCCATTTAATCTTTGCACAGATGATCACCTTAACCATTTGTGCCCGAAACTTATAGAAGATGCAAGGATATTATCTCAATTGCCTTCCATGCTGACGAATCCATTCCCACATAATCAACACTTAGCCTCGAGCTCCTCAAATACCGAAAATGCAGTTGGTGGAGGTAAAAACCAACAGTTGCAAGATAGCGATAGTTTATGTATCAATATGGTCGATGCGAAAATCTATGTAGCCACTTGATCTCGAGACTACGGTTTTAAACAAACTAATCTTGGTCTATAATCTCCTCCTCCTTTGGAGATGACTTTACAAATTGAGAAAACAAAGCCACCACCTCGTATTCCGAAAGGAGTACTTAAACGCTCTACCCACAATCCAAATTCTAGAGCCACCCAGAACTACTCTATTGTTGAGGTCCTGGGTCAAACTCCTTGTGTGATGTCAGCTTTGGAGGTACTCCAGATGTGTCCTTCAAAGAGGAATGCCTTTCTCTCTGCTTTAGGAGCTCTAGAACCCGGTGGCTCAAAGGTTATCAAGTTTGACGTCACAGATGTTAAGCCTCGCTTTCCTTACCATGTGGCTTTCCAAATCCATGTGGAGTATTCAAAGTATACCATCAAACATGAAGTTGTTGATGAAGGTGCTGCTACGTGTGTGATGTCCTTGGTTTGTTGGAAATTTCTTGGTCTTCCGAACCTTTCCAAGTCATCGAACATATTGACTAATTTTGACAATAATTCCTTCCGCCCTCATGATATTCTCCCTGCCTTTCCGGTCCAGTTAGGTGGGAAGATGGTAGAGGTGGAAGCAAAGGTAGTTGATGTGCCTCTCGATTATAACCTATTACTAGGTCGCAATTGGACTTATGCTATGATCATCATTGTGTCATATGTCTTTTGTAATCTTTGTTTTTCTCATGAAGGGAAGATTGTGATGATCGATCAATTTTCCGTTGCGTACTCTAGTCCTAATGCATCTCTTGGACTGTTGATCCCAGTGATTGACAATTCTCAACCGACAACTGAGAATATCAGTGTCGGAATGTATTCTTCCCTTATGGGTACTTTCAACTTCTCGACATCAAATCATCACGTTTATGCCATGTCTAGTAGGCCCATGTCAACTCAGAGGTCCATTCCTTTCTGGACGTCTCATTTTAATGATCCATGGAACCTACCTTCCTCGACTTCATCTTGTGAAGGCCAGTTGTATGTTGGGATGGCCATGCCACTATCGGAAATAAAGATTGTGTATCAATTTGTTCTTGAATATTCTGTCGATCCAGATCCTGTCTCCTCGCCGATGGACGAGGAGGATCTCATATCTAGGCCCATGTGGGCCACTTCGCTGTCTTTTTCACATGATTGCAATGATGGGAATTTTCCCTCATATGAAGCCATCATCGAAGCCATGATGGTTTCGACAAACCTTGGTATGACATGCATCACCGTTCTTATTTTCTCCCAGATCTTGAAAGAATCAAACAAGATGACTTTCGATCTACTTTGAGTGAGATAGTCAGTCATGTCGTAGTTTCACTTGATACGCACGACATTTATGCTGAAGGAAATATGGCGATAATTTCTCTTACCGTCACGATCGACATCTCTGATACCCCTGGTAAGGTTGAAAATGTAAATATCGGTGCAGATTGTTCACCAGAAGAAATCCTGATCTACACTGAGCTCTTCAAGGAATTTTGATACATATTTCCTTGGTCCTATGAAGAGATTCCAAGATCGACACTCGTATTGTCGAACATGAGATTATAAATTATATGGATGCTAAACCTGTTCAACAATGTATTAGAGCTGTCAACCCTCGAAAGGCCCATGCTATTAAGGCAAAGGTGGAGAAGCTACTTAATGTTGGCATAATATACCCGGTTCCCTTGATCGAATGGGTATCCAACCTTGTTGCTGTATATTAGAAGAAAGGAACCATCTGTGTATGTATGATTTTTCATGACCTGAACAAGGCCTGTCTGAAAGACAACGTTTCCACACCTTTCATCGATTAGATTCTTGACGAGTGTGCGGGAAGTGAAGTATTTTATTTTATGGATGTATTTTCAGGATATAATCAAATTCAAATCAAACTTGAGGATCAACACAAGACGACATTTATTTTTCCTTGGGGTAATTTTGCATACCGGAAGATGCCTTTCGGCCTTAAAAATGTCAGAGAAATATTTCAATGTGCCATGACTTTCTATTTTGAAGATCTTAAGCACATAGTCAAAGATTACCTTGATGATCTTTCTACTCACTCTCACAAGAGGGAAAATCACATTCCTCACCTTTGACTTATTTTCAAAAGATGTTGTTATTATAGAATCCGGTTGAACCCTCACAAGTGCATCTTTTGCGTTAAGCCTGCTTGTCTTTTAGGTTTTCTAGTTTCTGAGACTGGGATCATGGTAGATCCACTTAAGGTTGAGGTAATACTTTGGTTTCCTGCCCCACACATGATTATAAAACTTCAGGGTTTACAAGGGAAAGCTAACTTTCTTTGTAGGTTTATAGTGAACTATGCCACTATCACTAAATATTTCATGCGTCTTTTGAACAAGGACACCCCTTTTATTTGGGATGAGTGAGCCTAGGAGTCCCTCGATGCTTTGAAAAAATATTTGGTGTCGGCACCTCTGCTGAAGCCTCCTGACTACAATAGAGATTATTTTCTTATATCGTCGCGTCTAAATATACGATTGGTATGGTTCTAGTTCAAGAGCATGATGAGCTCTGTGAGCATGTCATATACTATCTTAGTCGAACTTTACTCGGTCCTGAACTTAATTACACTCACGTTGAAAAGCTAGCTTTGGATGTCGTTCACACAGTCCAATGTTTGTGTCATTATATATTACTTTTCAAGACTACAATAGTTTCTCATGTCAATCCATTTCAATACGTCCTGATCCGATGTATCACAGGGGGAAAATATAATAAATGGATTGTCATATTAAAAGATCTCAATTTCACTTTTGCAAAATCCAAGAAATCCCTAGTCTTTGTGGAGTTGATATCCAATTTTCCATGATTAGATGAGGACGTCATCCATGTTGATTCGTTTTTGGATGAACACATTTTTCTTGTCTCGTCGTTTGACCCGTAGTATGGAGACATCGTTCTCTATCTCCAGACCTTGAAGTTCCCTCAACATCTCTCACGAGATGACCGACGATGTATAAGGTACCAAGATAAGAAATATACTATCGTCGGTGACACTTTGTATCACCAAGGAATATACGATATCTTATGTTGTTGTTTAAATCACAGAGAATTTGAGTCTGTTCCGAACGATTTCCACAGTGGGGCTTGTGGTGGTCATCTATCTGGGCTTGCGACAACCCAAAAAATCTTGCGAGTCGGTTATTTATGGCCTACAATATTTAAAGATTGCATTGAAGTAGTTAATAAGTGTCACCCCTGCCAGGTGTTCACTCAGAAAATGCACTCGCATCCAACCCCTCTTCTTCAAGTCATTACCATCAGTCCCTTCACCAAGTGGGGGGTGGAATTCGTCAATTGCAACCCAACTCTGGCTGGGGGGCATCAACACATTATCGTGTCTGTTGAATACTTTACTAAGTGGGTCAAGGCCATGCCTACAGTTAAGTTCGATGGGAAGACTACAACCTTCTTCATATTCAATCAAATTATCACCCAGTTCAATATCCTGAGTGAGTTTGTCACTGACCATGGTAGTCACTTTTAGAATGAGATGATGGAAGAACTAACAACTAATCTTGGGTTTAGACATGGTCATTCTTATCCTTATTATCCCTAGGAAAATGGACAAGTAGAGGCCATCAACAAGTCTCTCAAGACCATTTTTCAAAAAACTATCAGTTAGAGTAAATTTTACTGGCACATCGTGCTATATCCTGCACTCTGGGCATACTGAACCTCGATCAAGACTGCCATCAGATTTTCCCCTTTCCAATTAGTACATGATGTGGAGTCATTTTTGTTGATATTGAGAGGGGGGTGAATCAGTATCAAGTAAAATTTAAAACCTTTTTCAACTTATACTTAAACCATTCAACTATATCCAATGAGAAATGAACAATAGTATACGAGTTACACCAATACACCAAAATACACCAGGCACAATATATGAGAAATAATCAATAGTTATTGTTCAAGGGAAGTAATGAATTCCAAAGGTAGCTACAAATTCCAAATGTAAAGGGAGGGATAAACCTCCAATAGGAAGATACAATCCTCCAATATCAAGAGAAGATTTAACTCTCCATCCTTTCCCCTTCCTTCCACCCAAGAATATATGAGAGATAACAAAACTTTGTATTAAATCATCACCATCAACCAACCATCACATAGAACCTGATAATGCTTCCTGAGACTTATTCAATTTATGAAATTATTCAATTCTTGGAATACTATGATCCTATAGATAATATTACTCAATGTATTCTCTAAAAATTATCCAAGTTTCACTCCTTGAATCCTCCCCAAAACAAAGTTATAGAGAGAATGGTAGACTTTGTTCAATTCTGGTTTTTTAGGAGACCAAACTTGTACAAAATGCCCCGCGCTCAATATTTAACATCAAATTCTGAAAATTGCACACATGAAACTAAAGTCTGTATGATTTCCAATTCAAGTTGTCCCACTTCATTTGGATTATTTATGAATAAGTTATGATTGTTTTACCCGGAACACCTGTTTATTGACTAGCTTCAGGACTGGTCAAAAACCCTATCTTTCACAGAGTGTGTCTCCATAATTATAGTGAATCAAGAGATGAAACTTTTACCACAGGTACCTTGATATGTCTTATCAATACCATATCAATTTCACCATCTGAATTGTTCTAGAAAAAAAGTTATAGCAAAAATGGTAAGATGACCTGAAAATAACATACCTTAGAACACATCACCAAAATACTTCATCCTCCCTTGAAATCCGACCTTCTTTACTTATGATTTCCTCTGAAATTCAACTTGTGTATCAAATGAATTTATAATGATATTTATTTATACCATTTATGTCACTTCATTAGGGCCGACCTGACACTTTCTTATTTTATAATTTTGTTCTTTAATTATCTTCAGGGCCTACATGTACTTCCTTCTTCAATTCACTTTGTGTCTGCATGTTCATTGTCCTTCATGTCCAAATACCTTCATCAATCTTGCATTACAAAACCAATGACTAGGGTTGACATCAATGACAACAACCAATCTTCCAACAATATCCCCCTTTGTCATTGATGGAAACACTCATGCTCCCCCTATCATCATGATCCCAATTTCTCTCCCTTTTTACATCAATGGCAAAGGGTAGGGATTCTCCTCCTGAGTTTAATGACAAAAGGTAACTCTCTTCTTTGGGGCTACTCCCCTTGAACATGTGGCACTCAATAATACTTCATCCTTATTTTTGGTCTTTGAGACTTTTTCTTCCTTGGAATCCTTTTCTGTGACTTATATCTTCTCTCTCTTCTTCATGTCTAGGATGTATATGTTGTTTGGTCTTCTTGTTGCAGTTGCAACCAATCTTCTTGAGTTATTTTCTCTGATTTTACATTTTCAGGAGTCAAATGCAAGAGTGTATCCTTGATCACATATTTTTCTGACATTGAGGAGATTATGCTTCAGATATTCAACTAATAGGACTTTTCCTGCTTTTACATTTTCACTTCCAAGCTTTACAATTCATTTTCCAAGTATTTTAGTAGATGAGTCATCTCTAAATGTAACATTTCCACCCTTTTTCTTCAATATGACAAATTTTCTTTGATCTCTGGTCATATGAGATGAGCACCCACTGTCTATGAACCAGTCATCTTCTTCTTTTCATTCTTTAGAGACCAATGTTATTTGACAATTTTCATTTTGTGGAATTTCTTTCCTTTTCCATGTTGTAGTTGGTATACAGACATTTGGCATATGATTATCTTCCTCTATCTCTCTCCAATCTCATGCTTTATGACCAATATTATTGCACTTGTAACATACAATATTTTGATCCATTAATGGGTCAAATGGATTACAATTTCTGTTGATAGGTCTATGAACATTTCCATATCTACTATTTTCACCATTCATGTAGCTTGCATAGTTATTCCTTTCATTGATTCTACAATTGATTTCCTTGTGTCCAAAATTTCCACAAGTATAAAAATGTCAAAGAAAGAAATTTTGATGTCTGAGAGTAAGTGATCTTCTTTGTGGTGTGGTCCATCTGGGTTCACGATCTATTCTTCTATAGTTTCCTTCATAATGATTTATTTCATACCTAATGGGAGAGGATCTTCTTGATGTCTCATTCCTTTTGAATTCTGGTCTTCTATCTTGTTGTTCAACTTGTTCTGGAGTGTTGGTTTCATCATTTTCATCTTCCTTCTCTTGTTTTTTTGTCTTCAAATTGTCATTATATCCTAGTCATGTCTTGTCATTTGGAGATATTTGATTGCTAAGGATCTCATCTAATTTTTCAGTTCTTTTTTTGAACTTCTTCAACTTTTCTGTTGTCAATAGTAGCTCCCCTTTTGTGTGATCCAATTATTCTTTCAATTTCTCATAATCTTATAATTGTTTCTTCAAGCTATTAATGGTCTTTTCAAGCTTGTAATTCTCTTCTTCACAACTACTCAATTCACCTTTTAGTATTATGTTTGTGTTTCTAAGCTTGTTATTTTCATTTTCAACATGCTTCAACTTTTCAAGATTCTCATCTTCTTGTTCACTCTTTGCATTGTCTTTGTATCCCCAAAAGGAGTCAAGGTTGGTTTCTTCGTCCGAATCTTCTTCACAAATAGTTTCTTCTTCTTTAGAATTCTTGTGATCATCATTCTGGGTTTCTTGGGTTATGAAGAGGACTTCTCCTCCATCATTATCTTCTTCATCATTCTCATATTAGGAGATGTCATCATCCTTGGAGTATAAGCTCTTTTATTGTTGAGACTTCTCTTTTTATAGTAGCAGTTTTCAACAATATGTCCTATTCTACCACAATTAAATCATTTGAGAGGAGACTTACCTTTGTATATTCCACTTCCCTTCTTAAACCTTCTTACAAAATTTGCTATTTCTTCATCAAGGTTGTTATCCTTGTCTTTTGTATTCTTTATGGCTTTAAAGGCTGCTTCATTGTTTGGCTGGTCACTTTCTGTACCTGTTCTCATTTCATATGCTATAAGAGACACATGTAATCCATCCATTGTCATTTTGGTCAAGTCCCTAGTTTCTTCAATGGCAAAGACCTTAGCATCATACTTCAAGAGAAGTGATCTCAACACTTTTTGTGCAACCAATGATTCATCGAGCTCTTCACCTAATCCTCTGATAACATTAAAAACTTCATCAACTCTAAGAATATAGGTTGCAATATCTTCCTTTTCATTCATCTTCAAATTTTCAAATTCCGGTCTATGTAATTGAAGCTTGACCTGCTTAACTTTTGGATCACCTTCGTAGATACTCTTGAGTTTGTCCCATACCTCTTTAGCAGTGCTAAAACCCATCACTTTGTTAGCAATGGTTGGTGCTAATGCTACTAGAATAACATGTCTAGCTTTTGAATTACAACTCATAAGCTTCTTCTCATTTGGATCGGTTGGAGCATTATTTGGGATTACATAGCCATTTACAACTGAGTACCAAATGTCTACTCCCAAAGCTGTTAGGTAAGTTTTCACTCTATCAATATAGTATGCATAATTTCTTCCATAAAATTTTTGAATCCCATTTGAAATGTGATCATGGTCATCCATCTTTGCTCAAGATTTTCCTTCCAGTGGTTAAATTGTTCTGAAGGAAACCTGTTATGATACCAATTGTTGATACTGAGAGGGGGGTGAATCAGTATCAAGTACAATTTAAAGCCTTTTTTAAATTATAATTAAACCATTTAACTATATCCAATGAGCAATGAACAATAGTATAAGAGTTACACCAATACATCAGAATACACCATGCACAATATATGATAAATAATCAATAGTTATTGTTCGAGGGAAGTAATGACTTCCAAAGGTAGATACAACTTCCAAATGTAAAGGGAGGGATACACCTCCAATAGGAAGATACAATCCTCCAATATAAAGAGAGGATTTAACTCTCCATCCTTTCCCCTTCCTTCCACCCAAGAATATATGAGAGATAACAAAACTTTATATTAAATCATCATCATCAACCAACCATCACATAGAACCTGATAATGCTTCCCGAGACTTCTTTAATTTATGAAATTATTCAATTCTTGGAATACTATGATCCTGTAGATAATATTACTCAATGTATTCTCTGAAAATTCTCCAAGTTTCACTCCTTGAATCCTCCCCAAAAAGAAGTTATAGAGAGAATGGTAGACTTTGTTCAAATTCTGGTTTATTCAGGAAACCGAACTTGTATAGAATGCCCCATGCTCAATATTTAACATCAAATTATGAAACTCACACACAACAAACTAAAGTCCGTACTATTTCCAATGCAAGTTGTCCCACTTCATTTGGATTCTCTATGAAGAATTTATGACTGTTTTACCCGAAACACCTGTTTATTGACTAGCTTCAGGACTG
Source organism: Picea engelmannii (assembly GCA_009831015.1). Lineage (NCBI taxonomy): Eukaryota > Viridiplantae > Streptophyta > Pinopsida > Pinales > Pinaceae > Picea > Picea engelmannii. The sequence continues at coordinate 61,611 of ML833187.1, forward strand.
GTCAAAAACCCTATCTTCCACATAGTGTATCTCCATAATTATAGCGAATAAAGAGCTTAAAATTTTTCCATAGGTACCTTGATATGGATTATCAATACCATATTAATTTCACCATCTAAATCGTTATATAAAAAAAGTTATAGCAAAAATGGTAAGATGACCTGAAAATAACATACCTTAAAACACATCACCAAAAGACTTCATCATCCCTTGAAATCCGACCTTCTTTACTTATGATTTCCTCTGAAATTCATCTTGTGTATAAAAATGTATAATAATATTTATTTATACCATTTTTTTCACTTCATTAGGGCCGACCTGACACTTTGTTATTTTGTAATTCTGTTCTTTAATTATCTTCATGGCCTACATGTACTTCCTTCTTCAATTCACTTTGTCATCTTCAAAAATTCATTTCTCCTCAACCATGAGGATCCACGTGACGTGCCACACACCACCAGAAAAAAAATTATGTATACTATCCATCCATGGGTGTTGTATCTGCATTTTCATTTTCCTTCATGTCCAATTACCTTAATCAATCTTGTGGTCCAAAACCCATGACTAGGGTTGACATCAATGACAACAACCAATCTTCCATCAATTTTTACTTATTGAATGTGAAATCCCTTCTCTTAAGTTGACAATCACACTCATACCTGACACTTCCGATCTCGAGTGATGCCTTGTACACCTAGAGAGTCTTGATGAACAACATCAAGACACATCTACGCCTATCAAGGTGAACAAACGACGTGTCAAGGTCTAGTATGATAAGTCTATTTGTCCTCGGTTGTACACCGAGAGTGACTTGGTCCTCTTGTATGATCAAGCCAAAGAACCACTCGGGGAAGGAAAGTTTAAGCCCATGTGGCACGGTCCTTACATCGTGAGACGTGTTCTAGAAAAATGAGCCTATGAGTTATAAGGTTATGAATGGAATAAGGTGGTCGAGCCCAGAAATGGGGTCTACTTGAAAATATATTATGATTGAGCCCTAGGATTCGGTGGAACTCTTTGTATACTAATGTAATTTAGTGTATATATATCTTTTCTTTTTCATCTTCATGTTGCTTATCGAGTTTTCACTTGGTTGACAGATGTCAATGGAGTTATCCATCTACCTAGGATTCACAGACAGGGCCATTCGTCATACACAGAACTTGGCTTCCACTGCTTGGCTGGTTTATTCACCCGAGGGTCTACTGGTGTCTTCAGGAGGTGTATGCCTAGGGACATCCATGAATAATGTGGCCGAATATACCGTCCTTATAGAACTTTTGCGTGATGCTATCTCACATGGTATTCGTTCATTAGAAGTTCGTCTGGATTCCCAATTATAGCACGTCAGTGGAATGGCCATTATTGCGTGCGTGATCCCACGCTACTCCAACGATTCCTACAGTTACATCTTTTAGAACTACAATTTGAATTTAATACATATTATCATATTCCTAGGAGTTCTAATCATGTATCTGATGCTTATGATAACTTTGTTTTATTTTGGCATTTGTCACATAATTAAAAGCAAAGAAAACCATCTAATCAATGTCCACATTGTAAAATATAAGTAAAGTTGAAGATCCTTTTTTATATATTTCAAAAAATATGGTGTTTATAGTACAAAATGGGACTAACACCCTCAATACACATATACGATCGATATTACAATATCCCACGACATCTACGCCTGTGGCGTTGGATGTGTATCATGGTAGCAAACCATGATGTTTGTGAGATGCAGAAAGAGTCATACCCATGCCCTGGGTACACCAACCACCTATCGTTGCATGGCTTTAGGAAGATCATCTACCTAAAACATGGGTATCTTGTGAGTCAAACGCGACAGGTTTCCTTGAATGTTTTGTAGGACCCGCTTGGCTTATCCTCCAGCCACCTCATCTCCCCGGTTCCTCTGTTGATGTTGAGGGAAACCCTCTGGTCATCTTGGACCCACGTATACAGTACATAGATGTCTAGTCAATACTTAAACACCATACAAAAATATTTGTGTCCTAATTATACAAANTTTTTTTTTGACATACCTATATCACCATAGGTAGCCCCTAGTGGGAGTGGCATGTCTGTATCTCCTCTGAATTCGATCCCCTCATAGGGATAGTCATCCAGAGCGATGACCTGTCACCGCCACTAGTAAAAGAAGTCCTCGTTGTAGGGTGTTGGAACCCTACCTCCCCTTTGCTGCCTCAATACCTCGGTCCACCATGCCATGGCTGGATCGCGAGGTCCTCTCGGGAGAATCTCAACTCTAGGTCCCAAACCTGGAACCCGCTCTAAAAAGAAATTGCATAGGATGGAGGCAAACCCATAATTTATTTTATCCTCTATTTGCACTCCGTCAAATGGCTCTTCATATTTTCTAGTAGTGAGGAACACCAGTCATACACTATGGTTCTCTCACACTGCACTGCATAGAACATGAGTGGCCTTGATGCCTGGTGAAATGAGGTCGAACCTATGATCCTAGTCAATACTAGGACAATGATCTTTAGATTGAGTTTGTTTATTTCCTAGATAGGGAATTGACTCCCTACCTTAGGAGTCCCTGCTACACAATGTGCGTCACAATGTGCGTCGATATATTCCTCTATCTTCATCCCTCTACCTGCTCCCCATGATTTGAGGTTCACAACCTCCCCCCGATGTGATAGACCTATCAGAAAGTAAATGCCCTCTACTTCAATTCTTAATGGTTTCCCATTGATATTGAAGCTCTCATTATAAGGGTCCTAGTAACCCAGTAGCATCTCCAACAACCTCACCCGACCTCTCATTCCTTTAAGCGCCAAAAACTTATACAAGACACATAAATTTAAGGCCATTTGGGCCCCTGGATCTCGGTCTACAGTGGCATCGACCTCCTCATGTTCTCTCTCTCGCCATTCAAGAACCATCCTATAAAAAACAATTAGAATTTTGTGTTAGAACCCCTCATTTTGATCATTTGCATGCATGTATACGACCTCCTTTGCATATAGTCATGTGTAGGGCTCAATATACACCCCCTGTAATTCACACAAGAGTGTATAACTCATCGTATACACAACCTAACCAAATCCAGCCCGCGTACACCAAAATCTATACTTTGCGCCTTAAACAACTAAAAATTTAAGACCTAGTTCAAAATTTTAATCCACTTAATTTGAAGAGGTAGAAAACAAGAATTACCTGATCTAGACAGCTCATGATTTCGTTGCCTGATGCTCCTGTAATCGCCGTTTGAATCTTGGAGGAATTTTGGTCCAATTTGCACTAGTTGGGTAAAAAATCAAAATGGTATAGTAATTTTTGATTTTATTACTATTTATAAATTATTTTTACCCACTTTCTAATAGTTTTAATCCATTTTTGCACCTAACAGACTAATACAAAAGTGGATCGAGTTGGTTTTTGTAGTTTTAACCTGGGATTCTTGCATATTTCAGCATTATGTTGACCATTTTTCACCTCGAGCAGGCATATTCATTACCCAACATATAAGATAGGTATCCATTCCGTTATGCATTTTTGCATTATCCTATAACTGTCACTTTTTACGCCCTAGGTATGAACCCATTTGTTGTGACACATAACCCTCCATTTGCTATAAAGTTGTGTCATTTTCAAGTGGTAGAGACTCACCAAACATGGGTGCCCTAGTTAGATCCCCTATTGCATTTGGTACCCATGCAAATATTTTTTCAATAGCTGTTACACATTATTTTTGTCATCCCTATGATCGTTAATGATGTAAGATTATCTGTTGCCTTCAGAGGGGTCAGTGGCCTGAGTTCCTGAAGAGAGAAGGGAGAATAACTTTTCCTGAGAAAAGAAGTTGCATTTTCCTGTGTAAAAACCTTATAAAAAAAGGAAGTTCGCAGGATGTCTATGCATTAGGGTGCGAGAATGCCTAATTCTCACAGGCTACATCATAGCTAGGGTGTGAACAGTTCGCAGGATGCTCTATAGGTAGGGTGCGAGAATGCTTACACGTGGGAAAAACGAGCGTTTTCTCGAATCTTTCAGAAAGAGAAACTTCCATGGTGAGGTGGCATCCGAATGCTTTGGATTTTACTCGCTTTCATGATTTAGTGGGATCATCCTAACCTCCTCACCTTATCCTCTTCAACTTATAAAAGGAGAGGAGTTCTCATGGAGAAGGGGTTCTTGAGCTTAGCTTTGGTTGGCTTGGAATTATTAGCTTGGTTGGAGTGGCTTTGAGATTTTCTTTGTCAAGATAGATTGCGAATATTATCAGATCTATGCTCTCAGAATTCCTGGAGTAAAAGTGTGAGGGAAATGAAGGATAGTTGTAAGGGAGATTACGAAATCAAGGCCATGGTTGTAATCTCTCTTTCACATTTAATATGATACAATAATATGATTCTTTCCTATAAATCTTGTTGTGTTTTATTGTATGATTCCTTGATCACATACATAGGTTTATATTGAGTTTATGCTATTACTATCACTTTGGTTGGTTGTGTTCTTTTGCAGGATCATCATGGTATGAGCATTGGAACAGAGCTAGGATGGCGATGGCGAGAGGAAGTGACATTTAAACGGTATGTCACTCATCCCTCTTTAGTTAGTAAATTCAATATTTTAAACTTAAGGAAAGCGTCATGTTCTGGTGTGTTTTGTTCTAGATCTAGGTGGATCTAGGGAGATCAGTTAGTGTCCGCACCTATCGATTTGTCCGATAACAAAATTGGCATCTGAATGGTTTGGATATTACTCGCTTTCATGATTTAGTGGGATAATCTTAACCTCCTCACCTTATCCTCTTCAACTTATAAAAGGAGAGGAGCTCTCATCAAGAAGAGGATAGTTTTTGCGTCTCTGCAGCAACCTCGTTAAAAAATGAAACAGAGGTTCCGAGGATAGTTTTTTCATCTCTGAGGCAACCTCGTTAAAAAATGAAACAGAGGTCTTTGAGCATAGTTTTCTAATTTCAATCTCGTTAAAAAATGAAACCACTTACGAGGATAGTTTTTTGTCTCTGTGGCAACCTCGTTAAAAAATGAAACAAAGGTTGCGAGCATAGTTCTTGTTTCTATGTCAAGCTCGTTAAAAAATGAAATAGTGTTCCCCCTCTCTATTTGAGTCAAGTCCTTCATCTAGTATTTGAAGCTTCATTTCATTCTCCTTTGCAGTTGGATGAAACGAAGCTTGGGGGGCATTTACTTCCAGCCTCTGGACTTCATGTTGAAGTAGAGCCGCTAGTTTCTTAAGCTGGGGGCTAAGTACCAACCATGCGTTGGGAAGTTGCAAGCATAGTTTCCTCTAGTTCAATCTTGTGTAAAAATGAAACCAGGTCCAAGCATATTTTTGTTTAGTTTTTAAGCTTGTGTAAAAATTAAAATCTATCCCAAGCATAGTTTTGTTTTGTTTTAAAGCTTGCGTAAAAATGAAAACAATCCCGAGCTTAGTCTTTGTTCTTTCTCATGCTCGTTTATACATGAGAATAAGTTACTGAGCTTAGTCTTTGTTCTTTATCATGCTCGTAAATAAATGAGAATGTAACCGAGTATACTTTTATCACTTTTTCAGACTCATAAAGGTTATACGAAAAAGGAACCCCCTGGAGTTCTCTTTAAGCTCTTTTTAGACTCTCTAAACATGAAAAGATTGCCGAGCGATCTTGCTCTTTTCACGCTCGTTAAAGTATTTGAAGAAAATGTCTATTGAGCGATAGTTTATCTCTTTTTATGTCTCATAAAACTACTTTATGAAAAAGGAACTGAGAGAGTTCTCTTTTAAGTGTTTTTCCAGACTCTATAATCATGAAAAACCTTCGAGTTTTCTATCTTTGGACTCATTAAACAAACATCGAAAGGCCCATATGGGACCAAACCACTCCTTCCTAGGGTTCGTTAAACATACTCTGAGGGACTCATCCGAAGGATGAGCTTAAATTGACAAGCATATGTTATCCTCCTCAAGCTTGTGTAAAAATAAAGAGGTACTTGCCAGAAATGGTGGGGGAAAAAATTGGGAAAGAATTGTGTCTAAACCTGTATTCTATGGAAGAGTCACTTTTGAACATGACA
>ML833188.1:0-51745 GCA_009831015.1 Picea engelmannii
TATCAATGTCAGGTTCTCCTGACTACTTGAAGTATGGAATGGGGTATAGTAGGAGGGGGACTTGAACTTCAACCCTATCCACTAGGATATGTTCACCCTGAGACCTTCAATATATGAATCAACTCTATGGAGAATTGTCTTGTTTCCTAGTAGTGAGCGTGTCTCTCTTTACCATAGCTTCTATGTTAGTGTTTGTCACCTCGAATCTATATTCCTCAATACCTCATTTATGGTGGTGTTGATGATTTGTTTGCAACCTCCAAGTGTCTTCTCTCCAGAATTGGGTAGGCATATGGATCTACTGTTAGGTGAATATTATTTTTCCATACCTTACTTGGTCTGGCCCCTTCTACTCTTATCTTCAATTCTACTATAATCTCTTTAGGCTCATGTTATTTTGTAGTTGTGAACCTCATAGTTTCATTTTGGAACCCATACTTAAATGCTCATATTTGCACACCCCCAACATAGGGGTTTGGTGACCTCAATATTTGTTGCAACACCTAGTTGTGTAGGTAAGGTTTGCAAAGGAGATTTCTCCTTTTAGGGGTGATATCAAAATACAATTCACAAAATTTCCAAGGGTTTTAGAAATCCGTCTTCGTAAGAGATATGTATCATTCAATGTTAAATTTGTACCATTGATATTTTAAGTATAAAGCATAGACCCTAGCAAGTGGTCTATGTGCCAACATTTTGTAAGCTTGTTCAATAATCTCCTCACATACATATGTTAATCTTGCAATTTCCTAATCCTTTTTTGTAGTTTCTTGCATTTGTTTTACCAGGTCAATTTTTATCTTGGTATTTTCATTACCGAGGACTTCTAAATTTTCATTAAAATATATTGAGGTTAAAGAAAATTTCTCTTCCAGCTAAGTGATTACTTGGTTATTCTCAATGACAAAATAAAAGTTCTCACCTTTTGATTCTTCTTATTGCTTCCATTTCTACTTCACCTTGAGCAATCAACAATTGTATCATCAAAACTTTAACTAAATTTGTGGCCACAATGTGTGTTAGAATCCTCTTTTGCAGCCTATTCGAACCATATATCCTTATCCTCTTTGGAATATGCTCAATAACATAGCTACTCTCTTCATGTATCACAAGTGTCTTTTCATCAACAAGGTTGTTGATTTCTTCTTTTCCTTTAACAAATGGAACCCCTAACAGGGTGGTAGGATCTTCTTGCTATGGGGAATCTAGAATATCAAATGGATCCTTAGCTTGGGCTAAGGTGTTTTCCTTTGCATCCCTAGAAATATTTGATTCTAGTTCATAATCTATTGAGGAGATATCCTCCTACTCCTTCTTCACACTCTGCTACTTCTTATGCAATAGTTGATATAGGCTCTGTAGCATCCATGGATTCTTCAGCTACTAGTGTTGGCACATGTTCTAAAGCATGTGGTGAGTCTTCAATACATGGTTTTGATGCTACATTTTCTTTAGGATGGATAATGAACATGTCCCATGTGACATATGGTTGTATTATTCATAATTCATCGAAAACAAATAGCTTAATCAACCCATGGTGTGCTACAACTGCTTATGTTCTCGATTGGACTTCTATATCCATCCTTTGGAGCAACTTCATTAAGTAATATGGAATGCCAATGATCCTCCAATGTTTGTAATCTTCCAAGATATTCAAATGTTGTGCCAACCTAAAAACCTCGAATTACGATGGCATTTTATGCAATTGTTGAGCAAACTCTATAGTAATTGCATTGATGTATCCAATGAGTATGTAAAATAATTCCATCCATATTGTTTGTTGGAATATGTGCTACATGTTAGGATTAATTTGTATTAAATCTATATCTATAGGCTCTCGTATGTTCAATGTTCCTCCCGTGATTTTTTGTGAACTCCACAGTTGATTTTCACTTCTACAATAAATCACACTTTGTGAAATCTATTGCCTATTTCTTAACACTTTCCTTGCTACTGCATTTTGCCAACATTGTCGATATCCATAGTGATATTATAGGTCGATGATTCACACTCATTTCTCATTCGTGGAAAATATGTTTTAGATTTGTTACTATGGTGGAGGGTTGGTGAATCTTCTTGGTGAATCTTCTGCATCCATAACTGCTCATTATTAGTTACCATTATTCACACATTGTTTATGGAGTGATAAAAAATTACCTCCTATAATAAAGCATCAATACATATGATTAAGCATTTATCAGATTGATCAAGGAATTAAAGCCAGTATTTATGTTTTTCACCCCAAAGTAATTGTCTTCATTTCTAATTGTAGTTGTTTCCTTCAAAATTGGTGGCACAGGTCGGCCTGTTAGCTGATGAATTGATAGAGGGTTCATACCATTAGTATCAGTCACTCCATAGCCATATTTATAAAAAATTGAATCCATGTTGCAATAAGGATTTCCTTAATAGAAGGCCCTTCCATACAATCTACCTTTTCAGTCAATGTCAGCTCCCAAAACAAAATTGGTAATCTCATCAACATCTACGCTTGAAAATGACTTCAAGAACAAATTTGGTGTTCTCAATTTAATCACAATCCTTTAATTGATTTAAAAATTGCAATTGCCCGAGAATTTGTGAATTCCCTCGGTGGGTTGCTAATTTCACTGGTTTTAAAATTGAAATTGTATGAGTTGACTCCCTTGGCATTATTTGTTTCACTCCTTTAGACTAGCACTTGGGCGTTGTTTGACATTCTGATAATTGTTGTTCAACTATGATTTGGCACTCTTGGATGACGTTTCTCCTCAATGATGCCCTATAGTGAACCAACCATGCCTCTTGACAAATTGGATTTGAGTGTGTGACATAATATTTGTGAAACCATAAAAAATTGTCCTTCCCTTCCAGTGTCCTATTGCAACAACAAGTTTCTTAATGGAAAACACTTTTAATGTGCAACAATTGTCCACATTTTCTTCATCTTTTAACATGATGATACAACACCCAGGTACTAAATTTGATGGTACTGTTCAAAATTCAAGATCTTAAAGGCTGCAAAATACATTGTCCGAGATGACAACAACAATTTGAAATATTCTTTGATGTTTTTAACTTCTTCCTGCCAAAACCAAAGTGAAAGAAACCAATTCCATTCGAGGAGATCACATACAATTGGAGTTTCTGAATATGATTGAACTTCTGATTGAAATTTGTGTGCGAGAGCCGAGCAATTTTGTGTGTAACTGAGAAATCCGTGGGATATTTGTGTGTTGTTGAGAAACATACCCTGAGTTTCTACTGTTTGATTCACTGCATTCTGAACCATCACCATAATCCCAAGTCTGTTTAAAGTTCTCAGAGTGAACACAATGAGAATTAGAGATACAGATGCTTGTTGTCCACCATAAACACCATTTCCTTTGTTGGGTAGCGGAAGCAAAACATAGCATATACGAGAGCATAAAATAAGCAATATGAAACACACATTAAACCAAGCACATCATTCATACACTTGACACAGTGATTTATGTGGAAACCCAAATCGGGAAAAAACCACGGGCAATGATTATCGGTCTTCTTCTTATTCAAGGGAGAACTACAATAGCCTTCTTAGGCATACAATCATCCTCTCCTCACACACTCATTGCTCTGCTCTATTCCTGTGTGAATGGCATAATGTTTTTTTTTTTTAAAACCGCAACATTGGTTGCTCTAGCGACTAACATGTTCGTCTCTCTAGAGACTAACATGTTCATCGTTTGTATTTCCATTTGGTCGCAAACACCAACATTGGTCGCTCTAGTGACTAACATGTTAGTCGCTAGTGCGACCAACGTGTTAGTCGCTTGTATTTCCATTTGGTCGCAAACTAGGTCACTTGGTCGCTCTAGTGACTAATTGATCCTCCTTCGTTTGACCTTTTTAACTTCAGGTTTGGTTGCTCTAGAGACTAATATTCATCGTTCTACCGACTCAGAGTGGTTTATTGACTAAGTTTTCCAGGGTTGTCTTGGTCACTCTTGCGACTAATATTAGTCATTCGACCGACTAACATTCGTCGCTAGCCAAACTTTTCCCTATTATGAATAGGATTCTTTTCATGGTCGCTAGACCGACGAAGATCCATGTGTGGTCGCTAGACCGACGAATGGATTCTGACGAAAAAAAAAATCATCTTGGTTGCAAAAACGACCCTATGCCGACAAAACTTCGTCTCTACTTTGTCGCAAAAATGTTCAAATTTAATAGTGTATCCCGATGGACGGCTAGGATTGTTGCAACTCCCAGATCCTAGGGTATTTGCCTCTTGACTTCTCCGCAGGTTCTTCCTCTGAAGTAAGTGGATCTCTACCATGTGTCCTCTGAATCCAATGACTCAAAGTCACCTCACACCTCACCCTTTGCGAAGTTTAGATTACTCTCCCCCAGTTCTTCCGATGTCTGAATTCTCGAACTCTCAGATCTGCTTCCACCTGTCATCCCTGACAATGGATGGTTCTGATGATTTCAGAACTTCGGGACGTGGAAAATTCCATTCTCCTATATAATTTCAAAGGGTTTAACCCTCATTCACCTTTCCTGGATCCAATGAATGTTGGTCCTCGCACTCATATATGATGGCCCAGATCCGATCTCCTCCTGTACGCTCTTGTAATTTTCTAGATGTGAATTTCAACAGCCCATATCTTTCACAGTGCTCGATCCAACAACCACTATCGCTCCTCCTCCTGATCTTTCACTTTCTTCCCTGACTTGGAAGATTTTATATGTTCTGAAGGCCTCGGCTGTCGATCTAACTCCTGTGAGCCCTGATATAGGGGTCTCGACTTCCTCTTTCCCTCTGGAGCTTACGAACTTGAAACAAGTTTGCCTCTTAGACCTCATCTGTTCTTTTGAGAAGAACTTATCTCTTCTGAGTTTGGTTCTTAGGGGATCTAGAGATCCCACATACTCCTTGCGTTAATCTACTCACATCATATCGACAGTGCACGACCTTCCTTGATCCAATGGTCCAAATCACATCGCAACTTCGGGTTTCAGAAGTTTAGTCGTGCCAACATGCGATTCTCCCGATGTGCGGACTCTGATCTCACCAATACGACGGTCAGGGAGGGTCCCAATAGATCCTTGGATCTATGATCCATATTTCATCACTACTTCGGGTTTCGGGGGTTTAATCACACCAATGCACGATTCTCCCATCACGTGAACTCTGAACTCACAGATCTGACAGTCAAGGTGGGACCTGATAGATCCTTAGATCTACGATCCAAATCACATCGCGAATTCCGGTTTCGTATTTCAAAGAATCTGTCCCCTTCACGATGATTACCAACATTTGTCGAACTTGCGAAGACTGAAGAAATCGAGCCGTTAACATCTGCGCTCCTTCTTCAAATCTAACGGTCGTGACAGACCTTGGATCCTCCCAAATGGATCTTGTTCATTCATCTTCCAATCGAAATGATATTCCCTTCCGATACTTGAATCTTGCTATCCTTCCTGAGCTTCGTCAATTATGAAGGACCTAAGAGCGTTATGCTCTTTCTACTGGACTTAACACTTAGAAGAATTTATGCGTACCCCTTGTGCTCATTCATCAAGTCTAGAACTTAAGTGGTTCTCGATTTCTTCTTGCCTCACAAAGAGCCTGTGTATATCTGCACTACCTCTCCTGAGTGTAACGGACTCCATCCTTCAACAGACTCAGAACGACTAGGAGGGTCGACATGCGTTCATGAAACTGTGTCCAAGGTCGACAGATATACAGTTCGTGACTCTAGCTTAAGCCAGCACAGGACACAAGCATTTACGAGTATAAAACATGTCTTATCCATATGATTTCCTACTTACCTAATTTCACATTCAGGCAGATACAAAAGAAGGAAATATAGTATAAATCATTAAGAAAACATAACCATCCTTGCAACATGCATAGGATATCCAACTTTAACTCACAGTACCACTTAAATACACAAGATATGTGATTACTTATCTATTACAGGTGGTAGCCAACTAACTTACTGTAGGTGTTTGTCCTTCCACCCTACCATAGGCTCAGAGGCATTCATTCTTAACACTCTGGTCATTGTCGTGCCAAGCCATGATATCACCAGGGAACTTCACAGTTCTCAAGGATTCCTCTTTTTTCAGCTTCTTCTCGGGTTTTGTTCTCTGCAACTTTCATATATTTATCTCGGTTATGGCCTCAGTGAGGTTTATCATATGCTCACTCAACATCAAGCTCGTGGACTTATATTCATTATCCCCTAGAGAGTTGTGCGCATCTCCCTTATTATCTTGCGCTTTCCTCCCCTGTCTCCTCTCTGGTTGTCCATGTGTATCTATCTTATATTCCTTCTTTTGGAAGGTTCCCGACCCATCATGTTCCTTTTTTCAGAAGGAAGCTCGGGTCTACAGGTCTCTGTGGTACTTCAGGCTAACATTCTGCAGCTAGACCATGCTCCCATTCATGGGGGTGGTTGATAATTCAACCACTGGTCCTTTCTTCATTAACTAATTTATGTCCTTGGGATTCGAAGGAGGTTTATCATCCTCATCAAGGGAAATTTGGGGTTATTTGATATAATGAACCCTCTCGTATAGTTTTCACATTCTTCCTCTAGTGATATCATGGCCAGTACTTTCAAGGCTTCACCCCCACAATAAGCTATTGGCAACTCAAACAATAATACATTTACATTGTCCACATGCCTTAGCATAGTAATTCCTATTTTATGATTAATTACAAACTGGGGGAAACAAGGATATTACAATTCCCTCCCCTTTAAAGGAACAACGTCCTTGGTGTTCTTCCTCAAAAACACATGTCATGCCTTTCTCATTCAGTTGTTTTAGAAATCTTGATATTTCTCTCTCGGTCAGGTCCTTTTTCAGACCCTTAATCTTTATCACTTGATTTTAGTAATTATTGGACAATCAAGCACGTTAATCATAGTCTTATGCGAAAACATTGCATAAAAATTTCTAGGAAAATTTTCATAATCTTAGCACAATAATTATTTGTGCAGTTTGTGGATTTGTATCCACATGGTTGTTTTTTTTATCCAAGATCATTGTTTTTCCTTGACATACCCATTGGGTGCATAATCCCAATCAATAGTTTACAACAACTATCAAGGTTTCATCTTCCTTGTGGTCACTCACCCTCCAGGCCCAGGCTTATGCATCCCCTTCTCTGCTATACAGTTCCTCGGGTGATCCATCTTGCCTTGCCAAGGTTTTCTCGCACAGGAAGAAATACCCACCATGTGCATGATCCCAATAGTTTACAAGAACTGTTAAGGTCTCATCTTCCTTGCATTCACTCACCCTCTAGGCCCAGGCCCAGGCTCAGGCATCCCCTTCACTTCTATATAGTCCCTCGGGTGATCCATCTTGCCCTGCCAAGGTTTTCTAGCACAGAAATAATTCCAAGGACTCTATTGAGTCTTACAGTCAAGGCGTCCCTTAGACTTGCTCTGGCAAGGCATCCCTCCAGCTTGTGTTACCTCAACACAATATATTTCAGGCGATCATGGCTTAGTAGTAGCCATTTTTCATGTTTTTCATCTTGACAGCCTTCCGACTCAATGGAATTTAAGGACGAAGGTTACTCTCCTTCTCCTGGCACATAAATAGATATGGACGAAGGTTACTCTCCTTCTCCCGACTCAGTCATAGTTAGGGACGAAGGTTACTCTCCTTCTCCCGAGTCGGTCTCTATTTCCTGCGATCAGAACATACCCATTTTTCACAGTTCTTCCTCGAACCCGAGAGCTCAGTCTCTCGTCTCTTCACTCTTCACAGATCTTTTAATTTCACCTATATCATAGGCATACATAAATTCATGAGACATCGTCACAAATTTTAAATTCAGAATTTCTTGTAAATACGTTACCTATAAATTTCCAATTCTACATTTTATTTTCATATTTGTTCCACACAGGAACAAGATTCATAATTATGGAACATTCCTTCCCATAGCAGTTTAGCTCTGCAGGCAATTGGTCTTCCTTATGGGCTTACAATACTGCCATATCCAAGGCTCTTTCTTCCTGCAATTTATTCCTCAGCTAAACAAATTGTTAGTTCTTATGCACATTATATTTTTGTCGCATACTTGCAGTGGCTCACACACAATTTCATAATTGTGCATAATAACAATCAAATTTATTTTCTCAAAAAGGAAATACCATTCCTTGCAGTTTGTCTTAGCAGGCAATTGGTCTTCCTTATGGGCTTACAACACTGCCATATCCATGACCCTTTTCTCCCTACAATTCATTCTTTTCATAGCCAAACAAACTGCTAGTCTCTCATGCATCCATGTATAAATATCTATATTCAAAATCATGCATACTAACAGTTCATCACATCTATATAAACATGAAAGGGAATACCATTCCTTGCCTATGCCTCATCTCAACATACCAAACTTTTCAAAACGTAATTCAACATTTCAAAGGGTTTGACAAATGTGTCAATATTCATGGTCACATTCATACCCAATGCACCCTTGCATTGATTTCAAGTTTGTCACACTTTATGACATGTTCTTGGCCATGGTGTGCTGGAATTTAACCAATATCTTCAACACATGGCTTATTCATTTTCTTTCACTCTTACAGAAGGACCATGCTTCCTGCTCTAGGCCGATCACGATCCCAAATCAGTACACACGAAACTCAAAAGTTTCACATGAATGCCCTTAAGCATTCTTCCTTCATTAATAACTAGGGTGCCAACACTCATGGCCACCCATTTTTTTTTCCTTTCACGCTTACATAATGTAAGTAAAACATTGGAAGGTCCTCCTTCCTTACTGAAAATCCCATTTTCTTCCCTCTTATGAAACATGCATTCCCTCAATTCATTCCATGCAACGTGCTAACGATGAGCACCTTTATTCCCATAGAGCTAGTCCTCGCGACCACATTCTAACGTAGAGTGCTAAACTCTACCTTCCTTGACTGGCCAAGAGGACTCTGTTTTTCCTTCCATGGGATCGAGAGTTGTGACCTAAGATCTATTCTTCTCAAGCGCTACCTTTTCAACTCACATGTCTGGGTGCTATGATCCTAGCTAAACCCCTTGTCTGCAAATCGACGGTGAAGATTTGTCTTCCCCCAGATCCAATGGTTGCAAGGGATTTTAGAACCTCAACTAGTCTGCGGTTTAGTTCTCCTTCTGATCTACGATGGGACCCCAAACTCAAAACAAAACTGTATTGAATTTAAATTACAGGCACATGCTCCATCGTTAACTTGTGTGCCTATTCAATCTCCACAATGAATGTGGGTCGTCGATCTTATCGAACGATTGACGTTTGATCTATTAACTCCAGTGCATCTTGAAATCAATATGACGACTGAGATCGGTTTCCTCACGATGAACAACTCATGTTCATCTCATCTGTCAGGTTCTCGATTAACCTGATTCGATCAGGGTTTTCTTTCGCGATCTTCATGATCTCGATCTGTAGTTGATCGAAGGTATTTCTACGATTTCTTAGTAAAGGTTTTTGACCTTTTTTTGTCAACAGAGATCATTTGGTTCAAATGTTATTGCATCATACAATTAATCTTCACTGCCAGAGGTTCACACCTCCATCACTCGGCTTCTCCTTTCCGAGTCATACCCTACTTGGGTATCCATGGCATACAACTTCCCTTTTAAAATTTTGTGCATAACATTAGACAATAAAATATTTTAGAAATGATTCTTACCCAATCTTTTCATACTTGTTATTGGCTGCTAGCATCTTCTTTCTGATTTTTACCTCATCAACAGTGCTTTTAGGGGGATTCTTATAGTCCTGTCAACAATCTTTCGACCACAACCTTCCCATGGTCATCCTCTACTTGAGGTTGCCCATAATTGGTAACTGTCTTCCTCAACAGTTCCGATTCCTTTCTATACACAACATGCATCATTAGTTGTAATATCAATTAAAATGCATGTATCATAACATCCAAATTCATAACTTCTTCAAAATTTCCTAGTATATCTTTATGCACTTCATCACATTATCTTCAAGGGTCTCCATGAATGAAATACAGACAGTTCTCAACTGTTTTTGTAGTAATACAATCATCATCACTATGATGTCAAAACATTTACTTTCATCAGTAAATCGGCTTTCTCATTCCATAGGAAACATAACAGATAGAAAGAATGGAGTTAGGGAATCTCCCCTTCTTACAATTCTTTCTACACCGTCTGAGACTTTTCATCCCAGTTGAGTTATCTCTAAAGGCTTCACTGCCTTTTCTTAACATGGATTTAACCAAGCCTATTCAATCAAACATACTCCTGTATCCATTCATTATTCTTATATTCATTACATGATGATTTCAAAATGTAATCCAAGATTCTTATATTTAGAAAGGCTTTGTAGCCCATTGGCCAACCTTCAACAATTATTAGGGTTGTGACTCTATTCTTCTGATAGCGTCCTTACACAGTTTCTTCGCAGGGAACTCCCACCGCATGCAATTTCTTTATTGCACGTCCACCACTACCTGTGATGGACTCAGCCTTGACTTAGCTGCCATAGGTATAATTCATAGCCTACATACATCTCTACTTTAAAATTAGTCAACTCGTGATTGTTTACAATCATTCTCATGTGACCTTCAAGGCATAATCAATTGCCTCTTATTATGACAACAGAGCATCCTTGCTCATCCACTCTTTCTTCTATTTACACTAATCTTTCTTGAGGGAATGGAACACATTCCCCTTAAGCTATCATTCAAAACATAACTTTCATGACTCTTTAGAATGGAGTCAACCATGTAACCATGGTTTTCTTCTACTATTCATTTAATCTTGGCAAGTGCTAAGCTTGCCTCACATTTCACTCATCACGACAACCATATTGGACCTTTAGTATACTTATACTCCTACATCATACATGTGCATCACTCGCACATTTGATATCATTCGTATTTAACTTGTATTAATATCAGGATTCATATCAAGAAGCTTATCAATGCATTAGATCCATGCACTCAAGCATACACACACAACTAAGTATTCATCATAATAACTTAGTTTTATCATTAGTGTTCTTTAGTTAGAGATTTTAGTCGCTTACATGACTAATCTCACAGTTATAACTCATACTGGTGTTGCCTTCTCTTTATAGCAATGACCAACCAGGGTCACTCTCCCTTTTATACTATAGCAGTTGGCAAGAAAACTTTCTTGCCTCAACTTCTATAGGACTTTACTCATCTCATATTTCCTCTGGTCATGAGGAGTTATATACTCCGAGTTTAATACAAAGCAATAATTATACTGCCAAGGATCCTACCTGATTCTATCATATTCCTTTAAGCTCACAAAAGTATTAACCATTATATAATCAACCATCATCAGTGCCTGAGGTTCCAATTGCCCATGCTTAGAGGCAGTGTCACGAACGTCAGGTCATCCGCCTTTCGGGCTGCAGCTACCCTTGATAGAACTTTGCCACCTTCAACTATCCACATTCAAGTCTTATTATCAATGTTAATTAGCATATCCATACTCGGGTAAGAGTAGTTATCACTTGACAAGGGTTAAATAAATTCTTCTACTGAAATGCAACAAGAATTCCCAAAATCACAGGTTCAATCTGCAGTCCTTTTTCCTCAAGGAGTAAATGTAGATAACAATACCTCTTTATGCAACTCTCGCATGAGCCCAAGCAGGCCAAGTGTTGTAACCATGCTCTGATACCAATTTTTAACACACCCACGACGGGGCATAAATAAAAAAAAATAAAAATTCCTTAATTAGTCGAATCCTCCATCTGGTCTCTAATCCTGGTCAATGGATCTTAAAAATTCCCAAGCTGAAGCAGCTCTTTGGTTCCCTACTGGAATCTCTAAGAAATCGATCCACGGGTCTTTGCAAGACTTCACCTGTGTGAACTAGCACCAGGTGCAAGCTTCCTCCACATGACCACTGACTGTGACCACACACTTATCCAAAAGGTGCTTCACGACTTCAGACCTCGGGTGTTTTTCTATGGGCCAAACTTGATACTCCTGATTTATGATTCCCCGATTGGAGAATCCTTTAGGCGCTATCTCCTCCCGCTAGGCTCCTTCGATTGAGACGTTGGGCGATAACCTGGGGCCCAACCACCAATCACTTTGGGCTTCGTGTTTCACGTCTCCCGAGGGAGTTCACTTCTCCTCTTTGAAGTCCGATATGCGAACTCCCTCCAAGACCCAACCTACGGTCCACACTTTCCCTTCGATCGATGACTACGATCAAATCGTGATTTCGCGTCTCGGGTATTTGGATGTGATTCCACCCTGACTCTTTTGATCCTTGATCTTCCGATAGAGTCAAATCAACAGTCCACGATCTTCCATGATCCTACGATCCAGATCAACTCACGAGTTCAGGTCTTGCGATTTCTCACGATTCTTCCTTTGAATTTCCCGATTTGGGAGTCAGCGAAACGTTGATCTCCCGCCACGTGTCATATCTCGATGGACGACTAGGATTGTTGCGGCTCCCATCTCCTCGAGTATTTTCTCCCATCTGCAGGTTCTTCCTTTGAAGTAAGTGGATCTCTCCCACGTGTCTATGAATCCAACGACTCAGAGTCACCTCACACCTCTCCCTTTGCGACGTTTAGATTACTCTCCCTAGTTCTTCCGATGTCTGAATTATCGAACTCTTGGATCTGCTTCCACCTATTAGCCCTGACGATGGATGGTTCCGATGATTTCAGAACTTCGAGACTTGGCACAGTGCATTCTCCTGTATAATTTCGAATGGTTTAACCCTCGTACACCTTTCCTAGATCCAACGGTTGTTGGTCCTTGCACTCAGATCTGATGGCTCAGATTTGGTCTCCTCCTACACGCTCTTCTAATTGTCTGGATGTGAATTTCAACGGCCTAGATATTTCAACAGTGCTCGATCAAACGACCACTGTTGCTCCTTCTGCTGATATTTTTCTTTCTTCCATGACTTGGAATATTTTATATGTTCTGAAGGCCTCAACCTTCGATCTACCTCCTGTGAGCCCTGATATAGTGGCCTCGACTTTCTCTTTCCCTCTGGATCTTACAAAATTGAAACAAGTTCACCTCTTGGACCTCATTTGTGCTTCTGAGAAGCGCTTATCTCTTTTGATCTTGGTTCTTAGGGGATCTCGAGTTCCCACATACTCCTTGCGTTAATCTGCTCGCGTCAAATCGACGATCCACAACCTTCCTTGATCCAACGGTCCATATCTCATCGCAACTTCAGGTTTCAGAAGTTTAGTCGTGCCAACGTACGATTCTCCCGATGTGCGAACTCCCATCTCGCCAATCCGACGGTCAAGGAGGGTCCCAATATATCCTTGGATCTACGATCCATATTTCATCGCTACTTCAAGTTTTGGGGGTTTAGTCACACCAACGTGCCATTCTCCCGTTGCGTGAACTCCGGACTCATAGATCCGACGATTAAGGTGGGACCCAATAGATCCTTAGATCTACAGTCTAGATCGCATCGCGACTTTTGGTTTCTGATTTCAGAGATTATGTCCCCTTCACGATGATTACCAACATTCGTCAAACTTGCGAACACTGAAAGAATCGAGGCATTAACATTTGTGCTCCTTCTTCAAATCTAATTGTCGTGACAGACCTTGGATCCTCCCGAATGAATCTCATTCATTCATCTTCCAATCGAAAGGATATTCCCTTCCAATACTTGAATCTCGCTATCCTTCCTAAGCTTCGTCAGTTATGAACGACCTAAAGCGTTAAGCTATTTCTACTGGACTTAACACTTAGAAGAATTTATGCGTACCCCTTGCGCTCATTCATCAAGTCTAGAACTTAAGTGGTTCTCGATTTCTGCTTGCCTCGCAGAGAGCCTGTGCATATCTGCACTACCTCTCCTGAGCTTAACAGACTTCGTCCTTCAAGGGACTCAGAATGAATAGGAGGGTCGACATGCGTTCATGAAATTGTGTCCAAGGTCGACGGACATACAGTTCATGACTCTAGCTTAATCCACCACAGGACACAACCATTTACGAGTATAAAACATGTCCTATTCATATGATTTCCTACTTACCTAATTTCACATTCAGGCAGATACAAAAGAAGGAAATACATTATAAATCATTAAGCAAACATAACCATCCCTATAACATTCATAGGATATCCAACTTTAACTCACAGTACCACTTAAATACACAAGATATGTGATTACTTATCTATTACAGGTGGTAGTTGACTAATTGACTGTAGGTGTTTGTCCTTCCACCCTACCATAGGCTCAGAGGCATTCATTCTTCACACTCTGGCCACCCCCGTGCCAAGCCATGATATCACCAGGGAACTCTCGCAGTTCTCAAGGATTCATTCTCTGTTCAGCTTCTACTCGGATTTTGTTCTCTGCAACTTTCAGATATTTCTCTCTGTTATGGCCTTGACGAGGTTTATCAGATGCTCACTCAACATCAAGCTCGTGGCCTTCTATTCATTATCCCCTGGAGAGCTCTGCGCATCTCCCTTATGATATTGCGCTCTCATCCCCTGTCTCTTCTCTAGTTGTATGTGTGTATCTATCTTACCTTCCTTCTTTTGGAAGTTTCCCGACCCATCACATTCCTTCTGTCAGAAGGAAGCTCAGGTCTGCAGGTCTCTGTGGTACTTCGGGCTGACATTTTGCAGCTAGACCATGCTCCCATTCATGGGGGTGGTTGATAAGTCAACCACTGGTCCTTTCTTCATTAATTGATTTCTCTCCTTGGGATCCGAAGGAGGTTTATCATCCTTATCAAGGGAAATTTGGGGTTATTTGATATAATGAACCCTCTCATATAGTTTTCACATTCTTCCTCTAGTGATATCATGGCCAATACTTTCAAGGCTTCACCCCCATAGTCAGTTATTGGCAACTCAAACAATAATACATTTACATTGTCCACATGCCTTAGCATGGTAATTCTTATTTTATGATTAATTACAAATTGGGGGAAACGAGGATATTACTAAACAAATGAAATAACTAATTTTTTAAAACTAAATTGGACAAATTGGACAACGTCTGCAGATCAGAGTTTTTTGTAACCATACCTCTTAGTCTCAAGCATACACATTGTATTTGTTGTGGCACATTGCACTCTAGATTTTTCAGATGTGGCACATAAGGCTCCATCCTTGTGCCCAATTACTGTGTTCTTGTTTAAATGTAGCAATACAGAGAATACAATGGACATGAAAGAAAGCTGCTATCTAGGAACACAAGAAAAAAAAGATGGAGTACAAATTTATTTATTTCAAGATAGCGGCACAGAAAATAGAATTGACACGAAGACAAGTTAATGTACATGAAGATATGGAGTATCCAAGGAGAAAAAAAACAGAGCTGCAAACCAGTGCAACAAATATAGACAGAGTAAATGAAAAACTATTGGATATGGAACACGGGTAGAAATATGCACCTTTGCATGGATTCTTCTACATTTCTGGTTAAGAGTTCTTTGTCGTGTCCATTTTTCCTATTTGTTTCTATGAAGAAAAGTACAAAACAAAATGGGCATGAACATAAGTTGACATGTAAAGAAAAAAACAATTAATATGTACATAGACTAAATAAAATAGAATAAAAGGAATAGAGTAACAGATAGTGTTAGAAGAATGTACCATTTTTTTTTTGTTCATCCATGTTTGTGTATATATAATTTTTTTTTGTAAAAAAATTTTGTGCCCAAAATCAATTACAAAGCAGGGAAAACTAAGAAGTTGGATATCTCGATTTTCTGCAACAAGATAGACATATATGCTTTGAAGCATAGAAACATGATTTTGTAATATGTTTGATGTATATTTCATAATTCAAGTGCAATACCAATTGTATGGTGATCAGACTAGTATGTGTACAAACCAGGGAAAACTAAGAAGTTGGATAATTTGGTTTTCCGCGACAAGTTAGACATATATGCTTTGAAACATAAAAATATGATTTTGCAATATATTTGATGTATATCTCATAATTCAAGTGCAATACCAATTGTATGGTGATCAGACCAGTATGTGTCTAAGATAAAGATGTTGTATTGAGAAATGAACACGTTCGACCATGCATGGTCAATAAGTGTGTTTTGTAGATGGCTTGTGTTGTTCAAAAGAAAGCGAAGACTGTATTTGCACATGTAGTTTTCCAATTCTTTTCTTTTGGCATTATTTTGTAGCATGTCAATATTGAAGTCTCCTACAATGACAATGCTTTCGTTCATATGCAAATGGTCTAATGCATTGGAAAGAACATTTAGTATGTTGGAGAATGTTGCATGGGGAGAAGCATACAGATTCAATATTGCAATTTCTAATCCAGGGAAATATACTTTTGCAAGCACCATCTCAACATTATTTTCTTCGAAATGTATATGCTCCAAAATTGTTACATGTTTTTTCACCAATATCATCATCCCATGTGTAATGTAACTTGATATGCAGTTGTGATTTGGAAATTGTATGTTTTGCATGCATAATTCCATGTATGCTTCCTGTAAGCATAGAATATCTGATTGCATTGTTTCATAGTCATTGAGTATATCATCCATGTGTGCATGTAAGTTGCGCGTGTTAAGAGAGAGGATTGATATAGATGAGTTTGTTTGTATGGATCGGTAATCATATTGCAGATGCCACTTTGCGGTAGTCCTGAGGCGTTTCATTTCAATATCAACTTTCTGTTTGACTTTGAAGTTATCTTTTGTAAGAGGACTTAGTAAATACGAGTCTATACTTATGACATGAGACAGTGTTGTGTATACGAGTCCATGTATTCGAATTCCGACAAGCTGAAATACAACACTATCAAGTGTTAGTCCTTGTGATCTTTGGACTGTACATGCACATGCAAGTTTAATTGGAAATTGTTTTCGAATCTTCAGTCGATCTGTCTTTGTTGATGTCGATACTGGTTTTGATATTTGCAAGATAGGTGTCCAATCGCTTGCAATGTTTGAATTATATAGATAAGCCAACTTGTTTGTTTATCGGTGGCCTATATGCGGTTCATGGAACTTAATCCAGAGGACATCAAGTTTTTATGTTTTGGTATAGCCTTTGAGCCTTCCATCTGCACCATTGACCAAGCCATCTTGTGAATCATAGTTGCAGGCATATATTTCAACCAGCATGTCTAATTTTAGGACAAGTTGCAAAGGTAAAGTGGTTGTATGTTCATGATGTGGCACATTTCCATGGTTGTCTTCTTCTAGGTCAATTGAATTGATGATGATATCATCGCCAAGCATGAGTGATAGCATGTACCTGTTATGCATTGCAACATCCCTATTTGTGTAGAACATGTAAGGGAAGGTTGGGTATGTTGGTGCAGGTCGTAAGCACCTCAAATTGATATATGTTAAGTCATCATGTGTTTGGCTGTTTGTCTGCATTCTATTCAGAATTACAATAAATGTTTCATATGTCTGGTGCATTGTAGTATGCAATTAAAAACATTTAATATTGTCTCTCCAGAAGTCATGCATCATTGTTTGCATGTTAACCATAGGTTGTTCAAATATCAAAGAATCTTGGATGGGTTGTGCCGGGTAAAGATCCCCACAGAATATCATGTCAATGTTTCCAAAGTATTTCATGTGCACATGTTTTATGCTTCTTAGTCGGTTGTCAATGGAATACAAGAAGCGACTTCCAATCAAATATTCCTCATCTATAAAGACAAGTTGCAGTTCGTCATAAATCTTAGACAAGGTATCTAACATTTCCTTGCTGAGTGGAAGAAACCGTGACTTGTTAAAAGGCATCAAAAATGCAGAGTGGATTGTTGCTCCACCTACATTATATGCAGCTTTTCCTGTGTATGCAACTATTAGGCCCTTTGGCTTCATAGGATCAGAGGAATTGTTTGAATCATAGATTCGTATAAGCATTTGGAATAGTGCTTTCGCTGTGAATGTCTTTCCTGTTCCTGCTCCGCCTGTAAGGAACAAGTGCACAGGAGTGTGCATGCTCAAGAATTTTTTAAGCACAAGGTCCTTTAGAATTGTTTGTTGTTATCGATTCAATAGACGTCTGATTCTGTGGTATTCATTATTTTCAATAAGGAAAGGATGTTGTGTAACTTGAAAACCAAGATTGATACGTTTTTCAATGTTGCATGCTCGAGGACAAGACAAATCTGCTTGCAATTCATAGGACTCGCAGGGAGTTCTGGTTGTTTTTCGGTTTGTGAATGTCTCATCAAGATTGTCAGGGTTTTCTAGTTCCTTAACTGCACTTTCTAGATCGCCCCATGTTGGATTAACATTGTAAGTAAATTTAGATTCATTGATTTTCATTATAGTCTCAGAGGCAACATATGTAGCTTCCCATGTAGGGAAGTTATGTTTTAATGTGTTTTTGTTTTCATCGAATAGAACGTATAACAATAGTTTTTCTCTACAATAGTTGTCATAGTCAGTATGTTTGTTGTATTTGACAAACCGTATCATAGAGGGTTTTTTCCTTTTTTATATGAGTGCACCATTTTTTTGTAATGCGATACGAATTCTGCTAAGTAGATATGCTTAATAGGAGATGGACGTTGGAGGTAATAATCAATAATAGAGCGACATAGCACGTCCTCTGAATTGTCACGCTCTTCTTATAGCAAAGACGGTGATTTAAGCACAAATGTGCATTTCTCAAGTGGAGATGTGTTTATGAAGACACATTTTCTTGAACTAAAATTGAGGGGCAGGGAAAGTGCAATGTAGATTGCTTGTTGAGAATACATTTGTTGAAGATTAAGTAATGTATTACCAAGCGTACATATCATTTGTATAGCATCAATATGACTTCTTTCATGTTCTTTGTGTATTCTTCTGAATGCACTTGTCATAGATTTGTCAACCTTTGTCATATACGAGGTACAGTATGATGTTGCAACATATGCATTGAGGATGTACTGCGCATATGTATTTGCATTCCACATAACTGGCATGTCCTTGGAGAAACTGTTATTCCATATATGGGAAAGTTTTCATTTAAGGAAAATTGTTAGTTGTTTAAGCGTACATTGTATGGCTTGGATGTACTCATCTTCTGTTAGATCTAGCTCTGTCAAGAAGTCATCGAAGTTCATCAACTCATCAAAGTCTCGTTGTTCTAGAAATGCAAACAAGGATTTAGATTTCTCAACGAAAACATTTTCCTCTAAACTAAGTGGCTCTATGATTCTTGTTGTTCTCATTGGCAGCACGAGGAAGTTGTATCTGCAATGTGAGTTTTTTTGTTTTTTACAACTTTTTGTATGATAATTTCTATGAACTTTGGCAAGTTCTGGATCCAAATGATTTGTGTTGCATGTTATGTATTTGTCCACAAACTGCTCGATATGTGAATTGTTGTTAGTTCCATAGATCGGTGCACCCTCTATCCACAACAGTGCGTGGTCATGCTCATTCCCCCTATTCTGGAATTCAGTGACAAAAAAATAGTTCGATATTTTTCTGCAAAACGTTTCATCATGGCATATCAATTGTCTCAAAGCATTTTATTCTATGTCTATAGTAGCAAGTACATGTCACTGGGTCTTTTCTTGTGAGGTAGTCAATGTCATTATTTTCCAATGTATCGGTTTGTTTTTTATGTTTCCTGTTCTTATGCAAATCCGATAACGCAGCCACCAATGGATCCCAGCAATGCTCTGCACTTGTAAATGTGATGAAAAATGTTGGCGGTCCCATTTGTCGGATCATTGAAAAAATATTTTTCTTGTTTTGTTGCAAATAGTGAGGAGAGATGTGAATGTTTTTGAAATCTATGTATCCAATATCAGATTTCAAGATTTTTTCTAGGTTTACTTTGTACTTGACATCCTTGGCCAACAACTTTCTTCCTTGTAACTAGCCTTTTCTTATTCACACCCACACGCAAGACAACGCTTGCTCTATTAGTATGCACATTGTTTTGAAAAACAAATTTGTTATGTGACAGGAGAAGTCACCGCTTGAATGTAGCAGCTCCCATCGAACTATTTTATGGTAATTGAATCATTCTGTAATGTCACTGGGACATGGATATCCATAGAACAATGTTGGGAAGTTCATTTCCTCAGCAAATTTATCCTTGAATATTCCAAGTGGACGTTGCCCCTCAACAAGTGCAATTTCGACAATTTTTTCTTGTAAGTCACGAATGCGTTGTGAATCAGTGAATCCATGTACCAATGTCTCAGTAGGTGTTTCATTCTCTTATTCATCGCTTGTATCAAATTCACTAGTAGTTTCGAGAGTTTGTGCAGAGCTATCATCCCCTTCTCCAAGAACATTGTTCAAGTTCTCATTTATACAAATGTTATGTGTTTTGTATAGGGTCCTGGAACATAATTGTTTTAATGCTTTCATGAAAACATGCACACACACTTTACCCGTCTGATATGCATTTTTGTATTGCATGCATATTTGGAGAGCCACAACAATTGTCATTGTATCGCTAATGAATTGTGGCAAGGCTTTTTACACAACATCTAGTTGGACAGGTACATTAATAATTGATCATGTTAAGCCCATTTGGGGTCGTTTATAGCTCTAGGGTTTGATTTGTGCAAATGCAATTCGCAGAGACACAAGTCTCTCTTCAAGTTATGTAAGTGCACTTACATTTGGTAGTGGTGTATTACATCTTATTTGATCAGGCGTTGCAAACTGTGGCAATTTTCCATTTTCAAGCGACCGTTTGCATGGAAGACAAATTTTGCCACTGGAAAATGTTTTATCATTTAGTGTCAAGTGGAGGTATTCTTCTTCCAAATCAGGCATGAAAGACTTAGTGTTTTTTGTCAAATTCAATTGATCAAAAATTGCACATGCAATGGAAGGAGTGTCTTTGATTGTTTCATATAGGTATGTCTTGCATCTTTCTTCTGTAGGGAAGTATGCGTGGAAAGTGGTTGTTGGTTTTCATTGGTAGTAGTGCATGGTGTTGGTTCTAGCCCACGAAATGTGATTTTTTCCTCTTGGACAATGCCATGACCATTGTGGGATATGTGACCATACCTGTTTATGTTGTGTTGTGCACGAACAATTTTTTTAGGTTGTGATATATCAATTTCTCTCTAGAAGGAAGCGTAGTAATGTATTTTTTTTCTCTCACGTATGACCTTTTTCAAGTTGTGTTAACTTAGTGCGCGATTATTGTTCAAGGATAGGATGACCTCATGGCAACTGAGATGAGTTTCATTCTGATTAAATAACATGCGACACTTATGCAGATTCCATATGGTTTGGCTGGCATTGACACTGGACCCTGAACCGACAGTATTTCCTATACTACCAAAGTATTTTTTCCTCTCACGTATAACCTTTTTCAAGTTGTGATAAGTTAGTATACGTTTTTTGTTTAACCCCTGTATGGCCTCATCACAGCTGGGACAAGTTTCACGTATGACCTTTTTCAAGTTGTGATAAGTTAGTCTACGTTTTTTGTTTAAGCCCTGTATGGCCTCATAGCAACTTGGACAAGTTTCATTCTCATTAAATAGCATGCTACACATATGCAGATTCGATGTGGTTTGGGTGGCATGGACAGTGGACCCTAAACCAGTGGTATTTCCCATCAAAGGTTGATAATGGATATGTGTCATATCTTTTTTCAACGAGATGATGTCAATTGTTCGATCGTAGTTTGAATCAAATAGACCAGGAATGGACAGTGTCATCTGGCAGGGCCGACCAGACCTGAATATTTACTCTAAATATGATAGATAGCCATTGCAAACAGAATTTGCCACCCTCTACATTTCCTTTTTCATATGGCAGTGCCATGTTTACAAGGTATTCTTGCCAACTTCCAATTGTCGGCATGTTTTCTAGGAGATATGGCGAAAGGTGTTGATGCAAGCATCTAAAAGCATGTTGGTTGCCGCCTATAATTGCATTGCAAAACGATTGTACAATGTAAAGCCACAGCGACTGCACATCGAACTTTGTTTCTATCAAATAGAAAATTTCATTGAACAGACTATCTCCACAACTAGATGCAACATTTGTTGCTATCTGCAAGCCATGGCAATGTATATGATGCATAATTTGTTTCCATTGCGATTCAAGGTCTTTACAAATGAGGGACAAGTAAATATGAGGTCCTCCAAGATTGCATATGGATAATTTTCTATACAATAGTGGTTCATAATGACCACTGACAGGATTGGCATCGTGGAACAAGATGCAGTTTTTTTGAACAATATGTATCTTGTTTTTCTTGTCAGTGACCATATTCCAATTGATATATTGAGACACTTAGATAGCCATCGTATACAAAATGTATCTCCCTAAATTCCCCTCTCATGTGCAAGCAGAATTGCATATGCAGACAACCACATCTTTGAAAAATACGTAGTGACATCATGTATTCCATGCAACTGCCAAAGAAAATCATATGCCAATTCGTATTCATACAACTCCAATGCCTTAGCGTCGCCATTTTTTAAACAACCCAACAATCCATTGCACAGGTCGGTCGAAGAATAACGAAAATGCAATAGAAACTAAAATGCATTGAAAAGGAAATTTCATACTGTATACGAGAATGCATCCAATATAAAAATCCCATTGTTATGCAACACCTCGTCGATGTTGTCATGTACAATGGAGTCTTTATCTATTTCATAGGACTCAATATCTATTACTTGTTTCATCTCTTAAACTGTGATTTTCAAGTTGTTTCTTAGCTATTTTCAATTTATATGAAAACAAAGAAAAGACAAAAAAAAAAAATGGAAAACAAAAAAAAACAAATAGAAAACTACAAGTGCGGAACTGTGTACCAATTCTGCTATGTATCCTTCAACCTTTTTCTTGTCAAATTCAATCCCCCCTAGTCGCCATAGCATGTGACAAGAAAACAAATGTACAATGAACAATGAACCAAACAGGAGAGACAACACAAATAAATAACACTATAAATCTGTGGAGCACAAAGACCGATTATTCAAGGTATATCATTTTTGAACCTATTCATGGCGTGCATCCTACAAGATTCTCAGAGGCAAAAGATGCTCTGCAAGACAGAAAGGACAGGACAAAGGAAACAGGTGGACGAAGTTTTTGACTCAAAGAATAAAATCATTCCCTGTCACAAGACCCTGGCAGATGCTTGCCCCCTTGTGACAACTCCGAATTCGTTTTCTAAACCCCTTTGCATTGTTATCTTGGAAACAACTATGGCACGATATCTAGGACGTGGAAGTTGGCATATGTGATTGGAAGGGAACAACCTGGAAAAAATGCACGAAACACATGGTTTCTAGGAACAAAAAATAAGAGGAGAACATTCGGTTTTCTTTTTTATGTCACCATGGCTACAAAAAAGGCGGGTTCTGTATAGAACAAGGAAAAGATTATGGGCGTAACAGCCACACAAAAAGATGTTTTGCAACAGAATTTTGAGGCAGGGACTCCTACTATTGAAAATTCTTTCTTGCAAGGTGCAAATAACAAGCAGCAAAAAGGAATAGAAATGAAACGATGGCACGGAAACTTACCCGTCAAAAAAGGATGATAGAAGCACGGCTCCAAAACTTGCAAACTGCAACAATAAGTCCAATTGCTTGCAAAGTTGAAGAACAACAAACCAATGAACAACCACGAAGAGGTCCAACTGTAACTGCAGGACCTCAACTTTGCAAAGTTGAATCAAACAACAACAAGAAGCATCGAATGAACCAACAAACAAGCACCGACCAGTGAACCGGTAATGCTAGTGAAGAACAATATTGCCCAAATTCACTACAGACAACATTGTATCAAAAAATGGAACAAAATTGTATTGTAACACATTTGTAGAATAAACATTTAAGGTTGTGATGCATGTTAGGTAAACACTTAAGACTGTCAGAACCGTCGAAGGGTGTCGCGCTATGCAAACATTTAAGAAAGAATGCAGTGTGGCAGGCCTGTTTACGTATGCAACAATGACAAAGACTCTCGAAGTACACAACAATAAAGAAAAATCAAACATAATAATAGTAATAAAGAAATAAAAAATAATAACAATAATAATATTAACAATAGTTCGAACACTGGAGACTATGCTAAAAAAATTGACTGAGACGACAAAGCAATATGAAAACTGACTATCCATGCTCAAAACTTTGGATATCCAAACATTTCAATATGAATAATACACATTCAAAAACATCGCAGATGATAAAAACTTTGGATATGCCAACATATAAATCATTGGGAATAGCGAAGCTGACAATAAGACCTCAAATCTATTATCCAACGAGATCATGACATATATGGGTTTTTTTATTATATAAATAATAAAAAATAATGTTTTTAGTTATGTAGTTCGAACAATAGAAATTATGCAAAAAATTGTAGTCATACGAAAAACTAATATAAAGTCAACGAATTGTCGATTGCTATAAACTTTGGATATCTAAACATTTCAGTCTGAATAGTACACATTCAAAAAGTACCGTAGATGATAAAAACTTTGGATATGACAACATATAATTCATTGGGAATAGTCAAGCTGGCAATAAGACCTCAAATCTATTATCCAATTAGATCATGACATATATGGGTTTTTTTATTATATATAAAATAATGTTTCTAGTTCTGTAGTTCGAACAATAGAAAGTATGCAAAATTTTGTAGTCAAACGACAAAATAATAAATAAATAATGTTTTTAGTTATGTAGTTCAAACAATAGAAATTTATGCAAAAAAATGTAGTCATACGAAAAACTAATATAAAGTCAATGAATTGTTAATCACTGTAAACTTTGGATATCTAAACATTTCAGTATGCATAGTACAAATTCAAAAAGTATCGTTGATGATCAAAACTTTGGACATGACAACATATAATTCATTGGGAATAACGAAGCTGGCAGTAAGACCTCAAATCTATTATCCAATCAGATCATGACATATATGGGTTTTTTTATTATATAAAAAATAATGTTTTTAGTTATGTAGTTCGAATGATAGAAAGTATGCAAAATTTTGTAGTCAAACGGCAAACTAATATCAAGTCAACGAATTATTGATCGCTATAGTCCCTCTACACCTTCGGCGAGGGCTAATAATAGTGAAAACTTGCATCATTCCATCGTATATCAACCACGACTGTCGAACCCATTCACACATGCAAAGATTTGAAATTAATTCGGAAAATTCTATATTCCATGCCGAAATAAATAGGACATGATGTTTCAAACCAATCATTTATTGTCTTGATGAGCAAGCTAGCATAGAAAAGAGAGACCCCTAAAAATAGATGTTGTGACTCACTAGTGGTGGTTAGATAAGATGAAGGAGATCAAGGAAAGAATTACAATGACATTGGTCCAAAAGGATATCAATAAGAGAGAAGCAATGAGGAGAGGTTGTGCAAGTTAGCAGAGTTGAGAAAGCATGGAGATGAAGTTTGTGAGTGGATTGGGGAATATGTTTATTGAAAAGGGGAAGTTTAATGAGAAGGACTGATGGAAGAGGGACACATTAAGTGTTGATGAACACATGGAACTGAAGGTGCAAAAGTTAGATGCAGTAGTTCAAACAGAAGATTAAGGAATAAAGGTTCAAAGGGAAACATTGGAAGATTATTGTGATCAAAGAATATAGGGAGATAAATATGGGGAGTTGTTGAATGAGGATGCACTTGAAGATGTATCCTACATGTATGAGAAGAAGAAAAAGATTCAAGTAGAAATGGAAAACAACAGAGCTAGATTGGACCAACAAATTCCCACTATGCACTCTTGACCAATAGAGGTAAATCCCATTTTTAATTCATAGTTAATTCATATAAATGGTAGCTTAAAAAATAGTAGTGTATTCAAGTGTTTATTAGAGGAAGTTGTAGTCAATTGGTTGTGAAAGGAAATCCCAATATTAGTAGAGTGCCCATCTTCAACACTTCTATTACTATGGTGAAATCAGTTCAATTCTTGATCAACAAGATCCACTAGAGAAAGCTCTCGTTGGATCAACCTTATGAAGTTACAATGAAGGATATCCATGAGTGTATAGTTTTTCTATGCAAGGCGATGAGGTGGCTAACACCTTTCAACAACATAAACAAGCAAAGAAAGTTGGAGAGGATTATTTGTATATTGAGATGTATAACACAATGTGAGGAAGCAACGCTGCTAATATTTCCTTCATCGATAACCTTTTTGCTAGGGTTGCATGCCTTATATTTGTTTATAGAGTGATTCTCAAATAACATAAAGATGAATGCACATTGGACATGCTCACAGTTGCAGAGGCCCGCTCCACTAGGTGGACAACTAAATTGGTGTTGATATTTATTAAATGAGCTCATTGAATCATTCCATGATGCACATGACAAGGTAAACCATCCTTTATGGCTACCTTTTAGTTTCCTTTGCAGTGAAGAGATGCCAACCACTATGGGGAAGAAAACTAGTCCAATAAATTTAGGAGATGTGGTAACTCAAGCCATCACCCCGTGGTGACAGAGAAAATAGTGGGACCAAATGAATCATAATGAAGTTGCCTTTGAAGACTGGCATGCAAGAATGCTCATTTTGAATGCCACTAGGTTATGGTTCCCTATAGAAATCATCAATAACTACTAGCATTGAGTGAGCTTTGAGGTTACTTGTGACAATTCTTATATATTCCCTATCATGTTGAGAGCATACTACATTTCGGTAGGCACATTTCCTTTTATTATCACTCCTAAAAATGTTCATGAAGAAATTAAGAGTTGGTATGGTGTCAAATTTGTGCAAAGAATGAGGGCACATTTGTTATAGAATTTCTAGATAATGCCCCTAGTGGTTTTGGTGCATCAGATTATGATGAAGTACATGGTCTAGTCGGTTCGCACAAGAAAAATATACAATAATCTTGTACTTCAACAACATGCACAATTTCGAGAGTTGTCAGGTCCTCATAGGTAGCAGGGTCATCTACTAACCCTCTTGCACCATATGGGCTCAAAATGCTTGACCTTCTTATAAGGCATAAAATGACATATTCTTATAGAACTACAAATCACCAAAAGGGCTTCTTGTCCTATAATAACTAACTAATCATTCTCTAGTTAAAGCAACTTAATTACATAACATACACAACAATTGCACTTAAAGGCAAAAGAACATATTTTGCAAGCAAAACACGTGAAAATTCCAAGATTCAAATTATAAATACAACTTCCAAGATTTCATTAACTGGAATTACATAGATATATGACCTATACTTAACTTTCATACATTTTCAATAAAAATATTTCATATATATATAACCTCAAGGGTTAACTTAAATATTTGAATCATCCACCCAAGACACAGGGAGACCATATATCACATGTTCAAATCTGTTCAAATCCATCAAAGATCAGTTGCCTTTTATTAAAAAAAATAGATATATGACCTATACTTAACTTTCATACATTTTCAATAAAAATATTTCATATATATATAACCTCAAGGGTTAACTTAAATATTTGAATCATCCACCCAAGACACAGGGAGACCATATATCACATGTTCAAATCTGTTCAAATCCATCAAAGATCAGTTGCCTTTTATTAAAAAAAAAAAATATCCCTCGAGGCTTTCCTTGGGAAAAAATGTTTTTTTTTTTGTCTATACATTACAATTACATGTTAGTTACAAATTGTGTGTGTGAGACATGTAAATAGTTAGTAATAGCAGGTCGGCGCTGTGTTATTCAAACAAGCTATCTGCATTTATCCCATTTCTCCGCAGTTGCAGGTCACGCGTTCGATCCCGCCCGATATCTGCTAACACTTCCAGTACTTCTGAGAATTAACATCTTTTCTCTGAAAATAGCCACAAAATATTTGGGTACTGTATAGTACCGCTTTATTTTCCAATTCTGTTCTTCTCGTGCCGCAAATCGAACTCGCGGCCTCTCTTCCAATGGGCCCATTGAGAACCAAGAGGCTAGCGAGGAACTAAGGCATTTAGATATCGGTGCTTTTAAATATTTATACCAATCTTTAAAGTCCATGGATTAAAGTATATCTTTATTCTATATATTTATTTTATTCATTAAACAAACTCAAAGTTCCCTTTTGGTTTGAAGGTATCTTTCTTCTATGTATTTATTTTATTCATTAAACAAACTCAAAGTTCCCTGTTTTGGTTTGAAGGCTACTTAAATGCTCTATGTACTTACATATTTTGAAAATATAGATTTTTAATATCTAACATATTTTTAATTTAATATCTAAAAAAAAAGAGTATATTTAAAAAAACAAAAATATTATTTTAATAAAAGTTAAAGATGATTTAATATCTAAAAAACAATTTGAGTATATTTAAAAAAAATAAAAATATTATAAAAGTTAAAGATGATTATTGTTATTTGATATAATAATTTATTATCGAGAAACCAAAAGGGGTGGATATAAGGATATAATTGTAGAAAATTGGGATGGATGTAGAAGGAGAAGGAGCTTGTGTTATTTTTGGTTTTCCATGTTTCAATATAACAACAACAAATATGCGTAGTGTTTTTTTTATAGGATACTCTATAAATATTTGGGTTCACAAATTGAGGTGGTTTTTCTTCTCTATGTTTCTTAAATGTACAAAGTTCCAAGTGTCATATTTAACTAAAGTTTTTTTATCATTTTGGTTTGCTTAATCTAGCATATTAAGTACCCCATCTTTTGATAGTTGTAAAACTTCGTTCTTGCACCTGATACGATAATTAATTATGTTTCATAAACATTTAAGTATGGATCTGATATTAGATTCTTGGGTTTTGCATCTTCCCCGAGTTGGCTTGTCCTTTACTTATTGAAGTAAGCGGTTTTCTGCCTTTGAATATTTTTCCTTCTTGGATTACCTTTTTGTATTTCCCAAATCTACTTGAAGTGTTCTCTCATCCTCATTTTATAATCTTATATTTTATGTCTCTAGTTTGCACAAATTATTCCTCGGACTAGACAAGTTAATCAAGAACATTTTATATTTCAAGTCATTTTATATAATAATAAAAAATCTAATTCTTCATGTTTTCCTAGGTTGATGGCTTTCCCCACAAACTTGACCCAAACTTTTAATTTCTTTTTCTTAATATTTAAGATTTGACAAAATGGAAGGATTTCATTGTTCGTGTTTCAAAGCTTCACAAGCCCTTTCCATGGATCTAATGCCAAAATATTTATGTGTTTTGTGAAATTTCAAGCCCACATGGCATAATGATGTCAACAAAAGAGAATTGAGACAATAGGTGGTAGCCCCAAAAAATAACACATAGTAACATGATGAATCTAATGAGGTATGCCACTGAGCCTTTTGCATTGAAAACTATCTAAATTCTTGTCATTTGAATTTGAATGGAACTTTACTAGGCTCTATAAGATTTTAGGTCCACTTAGGCAAGACATTTCTACCCTCAATGTGTTCTCAATTTCAATAAGTCCTTTCCAAGACTCAATATTAGAATTAACTGCACTCTATATTATTAATATTTCAAGTCTTAACCACACTAGGGGTGGATTTAAAGAATCAAGTCAAGGATTGCACGAATGATGGAATTCAACACGAGGACGTCAACATTGTAAGGTAGTAGGACACACCAACCAATCTAAACCCACAACATGGCATGGATAACGTCAATAAGGTAGGATCAATAACATAGGTGACATTTCTACGATGTGATATGTGGCATTGTTGCAAGTAAAAGAGCCCTTGTTTTATCAAAATTCTTCAAAGTATTCAAGCCCCAAACTAGAAATGGACTTAATTGAATCTTATAATGCATTTCAAGTGTTCCTAGATGAGATGGCATCCTTCTCCATGTTTGAACTTGCATAAATCCTTTCCTAGATTCAATGTTGTATGAGCTTATATTTCATAACATTTTTTGGTCTAATAAGCCAAGCAAATCTTGACCCTTATGTTCTTCAGTGTTGCATGGATCCTTCCCTAGACATGACCATTGATTTAATCACATTTGATCATATTTTAGGTTTGGAAGGTGGGTCATAATCAAATTCTTATGCCCCCCTAGTTACAAAATTTTTCAAAATGAAAATGCTCTTAGTCTTCAACTTCCCAGGACCTCATTGCTACATAGAAAAATCTAATTGTTATGTATACCATGGAAACTTGAATTTTGTGAAGGCATAGTGCCACATAAAACACTTTGTTTGGTCTGCATACCTACTAAGGAAATCTTGTTGATATCATGTTGATGACATGGCACAACCTAAGCTTTCCATGTGCCTCTTTGATCTATCAATGTATGCCCAAATAAACATCCTTCCCATTTTTTCCTTGTACACATAACATCGTTTGATTGGTCCTTAAATTGTTGATTGTATTTTATTGTTCTCTATTTTAAGCATTTTATCTATTTCATGCATAAACATAAAATCAATAACTAAATATTCTGGAGATCTAGAGGGAAAATAAACTTAATAGTAAATATTTCAGTATTTTATTAGGTTTGTTGTTACTAACTGTTCCAGTGGAATATCCATGGCAGTTTACAGATCAATTATGCTTGATTTGGTTGACATGAGTCTCTCAAGGTTGTCTTGACTTTGCCATAGTTGGTTGTCAAGTCTATCAAGGTTGTCTCGACTCTGCCCCAGTTGGCTACACCATTGCATCATTTAACTTTCTCCTCTAAGGGATTTACACCACACTCCACTTGTTTCCTTGCGTACCCCTTTTACTTTAGGTCAAAACTTACAAAGAGAGAGGAACACCTTTCTTCTCTAGGGACTGTACACCATAGTCTACTTGATCCAATAGGATCTCCACACATGGAACTATTACTTTGCATACCATGAAGAAGATCATTAAAATGCTAAGGTGACAAAGAATAATTAATTCTCATGAATGTTTTATTTAAATTGTAAAAAAAATGATTAATACTTGAAATGAGTATGAGAAACTCATGTATTAGTCATGCAAATTGGAAAAATGATTAATGCTTGAGAATCTCACATATTATTCATTTAATTGTAAAAATGGGAAATTAATTTTATGTGAGAATCCAACTCACAAATTAGTTTCCTAATTTCAACGGGAAATTAGTTTTATGTAAGAATCCAGCTCACAAATTAGTTTTCTTATTTTAATGGGAAATTAGTTTTATGTGAGAATCCAACTCACAAATTAGTTTTCTAATTTTAAGGGGAAATTAGTTTCCTAGTTTTAAGGGTTGGGAGTCTCATGAATTGGTTTTGACTCTTCCCCATTTTATTACGAGTGGTTTCCTAGTCTCAAGGAGGAAGTTAAGGGTCTCATGATGTAACACCCCCACGATGGGCGTGAATAAAAATAAAAAATTTATATTCTCGTTTTCGAGCCAAATCAGCTCTTCGACTCCCTACCGGGGTCCTGCTAACAAATCCGTAGACCTCATTGAACCCTGATTGCGCAAACCCACATAAGACATGAGCTTTCCCCATACGACCACAAGGTATGATTGTGTGCTTATGAGAGATGCTTCGCATTTCGGGACTTTCAGGATGCGAAGCCACCCAGACTCTCACTCCCGAACTCTCGACCTCTGGTTCCCTCCCAAGAAATCGGATCTACGGTCCTGTGTTATCCCATTGATCAACGACTATGATCGTATCGCGATTTCACGTATTGGGATAATGAACGCGAGCCAGCTCTGACTCTCTATTCCCCGAAATCTTGATTCCCATAACACCTATATAAACCCTCCACCCATGTGACCGCTCAGCACGACCAGGGGCTGAGTCTTCGAGCTCGTTGGGACTTCGCGTCCCTCGACTTCTCATTTCCTCGAACTCTCGAGTCTCGAAATGTCGATCCCTGAGTTAGACCCTTAGCCAACTGCTAGCGCCTACCTCCTCCTTCTACCACATGACCCTGTCCTAGGACCTATGGCCAATCCACAGAGCGCGTTGGGGTTCTGTATACCGGGATTTTGCGACTTACGAAACCGAGGGGTCTTGCCCTTTGGTCTCCTGGTCGCCGAAACTTGTTCACGCTTAAATCGACAGCCCAGATCACTCCTGGATCAACGACCACGATCACGTAGTGATTTCGCGAATCGTGAGTTTGTGCGGTCCTACCCTTTGACCACTCCAAGTCGTGAGTCAACAAAATGCTACTCGACTGCCACATGTCCTCTGTCGGTGGATGGTTCCGATTTCTTCAGGACTTTCATGACTTTGCCAAGTCCATTCTCTTGCCTATGCCAAGGTTAAGATCGACGGTCAATAGAAGTCTGGAAAATCCTTGGATCTACGGTCCTGGACCCCATCGCTACTTGCGAAGGTTGAAGGGGTCGAGGCATTAACGTCTGCGCTCCTCCTCTAGATCCATTGGTCCTGACAGATCTGGGGTATTTACGAAAGGATCCCGACCGTTCGTCTACCAAACGACAGAATACTCTTGTTTGATAATTGGACTCGCTATCCTTTCTGAGCTTGAATCACAAAATTCAACCTCTCAGAGCTTCAAACTCCCACGACTCTGAGACCTTAGAGATATACTCTTTCTTGCATAAGGTTTCCAGCCCCAGATCGCATGAACCTTCAGACGGTTCTTGGGCAATTGTCCCTGATCTTAGTCGAGTCTCTAGGTAAAGGTTCGGTACGGTTCCAAGGTTTATGGGGTAATTCCTGGGGAAGAGTGCTCTCGAGGAGCCTTCCTAGAATATTACAAGAATCAAGCAAACAAGACAATTCTTGGTGGAGCGAACTCATTCCCCAAACTTAATCATTTGTACAGAAAACAACTATGGCATGTAAGTATACACATGCATCCATTATTTCCAGTCTAAAACACCAGGCAATCATTCCACACAAAAATCATTATGGGCATATAAACATGAGCATGTATTCATGATATTCAATTCAAAATACAAGGCATAAAACACTTATCAGATTCACCAGGCGTGATGCAACTGCTGAGAGGGGTGCTCGTTTCCACCCAATCGTAGGCTGAGTGACTCCAAACAGATTTACCACTAGCCACCCCTAAGCTAGACCACGATGCTCTGAGATTCAATCTCTTACTTCCAGCTCAACGAAAGTCAAGGATGAAGGTTACTCTCCTTCTCCTGATACAGAAAAATAATCTAGGACGAAGGTTAGTCTTCTTCTCCTATTTTCAAAACTCCTTGTGTTTCCATAGTTTCTCCAGTTCTCTTCTGCGATCCATGTTGCACGCACTCTCTCTACCCTTTACCACACTTCCTCTCTTGCCTTTTTCTCTGCAAGATTGCGTATGGCACGAATTTCCCCATCTATGGTCAGGTCTGAGATATTTTACAGATGAGAAGATGGAAGAACCTCCCAATTTATCGAACAAGTCATTGATCTGGGGTAATGGGTACTTGTTCTTTATGGTTACCTTATTGAGTTGTTTATAGTCTATGCACAGTCGGAGGGTACCATCTTTCTTCTTCACAAATAGGACTGGTGCTCCCCATGGGGACATGTTGGGCCGGATATAGCCTTTGTCCATCATTTCTTTTAGTTGTAGTTTAAGCTCAACTAGATTGGGCGTGCTCATCCTGTAGGGTGTCCTAGACACTGGCACTGTTCCTGGTGCAAGTTCTATCGAGAATTCAATGTCCCTTCTCAGAGGTAGACCCGGTACCTCTTCTGGAAATACATCTCTATATTCTCTTAGTGTGGGGTGGTCTTTGAGGCTTGGTTTGTCATCTTCAGCTGATTCCAACACCGGTATCGCCTATAGTGGGAATCCCTTTCTGCAATACTTTTTCATTTGAAGGGCTTATATTCGTCTCACTGAGACAGGTATTTGGATCCCTTGAAGGGTTATCCTTATTCCTTCTTCACTTACACATTCTAAGGTTTTATGGTAACAGTCCAGTCTGGCTTTGTATGTGGCTAACCAGTCCATACCAATCAACAAGTCATACGATTCTAGGGGTAGTATGTTAAGGGTTTCTTGGGTGGGGAATTCACCCATAGTGAATTGGCAAGCTGGTATAACCTCCGCTACCTTTCTTTTGGTACCAGTGGCTAACTGTACCAACCATGGCTTGGCATGTTTATGTGGTTGTAATTTACACTTATCAACGGCCTGAGGGGCTATATAACTCAAATTTGAACCAGGGTCAATTGGAATAGACACTATATGGTTGGTGATCATACCTTCCATCTCCACCACTGAAGCTTGGTGGTCAACTTGTTTATTATCCACGGCTGCATAAATTTGTGGCATACTCCTGGCCACTCCATTGACAGTGGAAGCTTCTTGGACGTTGTAAATTCTTCGACTATTCTGTTGTCGGTGTGGGCAGTCCCTCAGTAGATGTTCTTTTCCACAACCCCAACATTTCAAGGGTTCTTTCTTTGGGTTATCAATCTTTCCTGGGGTAGGTCCAAAAATTTTATTTTCGCTTTGGGAGGGGAAATTTTGCTGGTGTACACTTCGGGTCGGGAAGCTCATCCTTGAGTCCTTCTTATATTTTTTAAATCTTGGGGATTTAAACCCCTTTTTCCAGAATTCCGAACTATTCTTCTTCTTCCAGCCTTCACAAGGTTCTGTCCGATGCCCAAGCTACTCATAAAAATATCTTTCCTTTCAGATAGTGTCTTCTAGGGTCTTTGGCTCATCAAACTCAATCATGTTCTAATAGTCCTTAGGTAGTCCACTGATGAATCGTTGCACCTTTTCTTTTTCTTCTTTTATATAGGGTACATACCTCAGCAACTCAAGGAATCTGCTGACATATTCCTCTATGGTGAGTTGCCCTAGTTTGAGTTTATAAAACTCTTTAGTCTTTTCGTCGAAATATTTTTCCGACAGATACTTCTTCCTGAAGTATTTTTCAAACCGTTCCCAAGACATGTCTTCTTCATGAATCCCTTTCACATTCTTAAGGTCCTCCCACCAAATGGAAGCTTTCCCATTTAGGTTGAAAGTGGCTACTCGGGCCTTCAAGTTTTCTGAGAAGTCATGGACTCTGAAATACTTCTTTAGTCCAAGTAGTCAGGCCTCTGCTTCCTCTCCCCTCTTTACCTCACCATCGAAAGAGGGTGGTTTGGCCTTCTTGAATTCTTCGAGGTTATAATTTTTTTGGAATGCTTTCGTTTCCTTCGAGAATGTGGAGTAGTTGTGCTACTAGAAGATCCCTCCGAGATGCCAGTTTCCTTTCCAGAGGAATCGTCCGACTCTTGTCCCTTATCTTTGGGGTGGACCTTTCTCTAGGTGCTCTTCCCAGTGTGGCCACTTAAAATTCCATGTTTCTGTATCTCAGGTGGACTTTGACTCCTCTTTGTCTGTCGTCAGTCTGCGTGACTGGTATCAGGTCCATGCTGCAATTTTCTTTGTATGTCGGATAAACTCTGCAGCAAGACTGCATTAATTTTCGTTTGCTTCTCTTGCTCTTTTATCGACCTCTCATTGTTGGCCTTGCAGCTTTGTAGTTCAACCATGAGGCTCCTCACAGTCTCATCTAGATCTAGAGGGGTCTCTACCGCTCTCCTTTCGTCAAACTCTTCGTCTCTATTGTGGGAGCCATCCCCCACTTCGTGGCGCGTCACCATTCTATACGTCTGCAATTTCCCGCGGTTGA
Organism: Picea engelmannii; assembly: GCA_009831015.1. Classification (NCBI taxonomy): domain Eukaryota; kingdom Viridiplantae; phylum Streptophyta; class Pinopsida; order Pinales; family Pinaceae; genus Picea; species Picea engelmannii. The sequence goes on from ML833188.1 coordinate 35,477, forward strand.
TCGTCTGCTTATTGTGAAGACAAAAACACTTTTTGTTAGTCAACACTATATTCATTCACAACCAACACATAATTCATATTTCCTAAATTCATACACACAATAGGAATTTCATTCTTAACTTCGACTTTTGGTAAAGGGGGTTAAGATAGAGGGTTATTTTTTTTAAGAGTACTTCAAATGGAGTTTCTGCACAATTTGTTCATGAGCCCAGGCAAGCCAAGTGTTGTAAGCATGCTCTGATACCAATTTGTAACACCCCCACGATGGGTGTGAATAAAAATAAAATTTCATATTCTCGTTTTCGAGCCAAATCAGCTCTTCGACTCCCTACCGGGGTCTTGCTAACAAATTTGCAGACCTCATTGAACCCTGACTGCGTAAACCCACATAAGACATGAGCTTTCCCCATACGACCACAAGGTATGACCATGTTCTTATGAGAGATGCTTCGCATTTCGGGACTTTTAGGATGCGAAACCACCTAGACTCTCACTCCCGACCTCCGGTTCTCTCCCAAGAAATTAGATCTACGGTCCTGTGTTATCCCATCGATCAACGACTGTGATCATATCGCAATTTCGCGTATTGGGATAATGAACGTGAGCCAGCTATGACTCTCCATTCCTCGAAATCTCGATTCTCATAACACCTATCTAAACCCTCCGCCCATGTGACCGCTCAGCACGACCAGGGCTTGAGTCTTCGAGCTCGTCGGGACTTCGCGTCCCTCGACTTCTCATTTCCTCGAACTCTCGGGTCCCAAAATGTCGATCCCCGAGTTTGACCCTTAGCGAACTGCTAGCGCCTACCTCCTCCTTCTACCACATGACCCTGTCCTATGACCTAGGGTCAATCCACAGAGCGCATCGGGGTTTCGTATACCAGGATTTTGCAACTTACGAAACCGAGGGGTCTTTCCCTTTGGTCTCTCGGTCACCAAAATGCCGAAACTCGTTCACGCTTAAACTGACGGCCCAAATCACTCCTAGATCAACAACCACGATCATGTCGCGATTTCGCAAATCGTGAGTTTGTGTGGTCCTACCCTTTGACCACTCTAAGTCGCGAGTCAACGAAATGATACCCAACCACCACATGTCCTCTTCCGGTGGACGGTTCCGATTTCTTCGGGACTTTCAAGACTTTTCCAAGTGCATTCTCCTGCTTATGCCAAGGTTAAGATCGACGGTCAATAGAACTCTGACATATCCTTGGATCTACGGTCCTGGACCCCATCGCTACTTGCGAAGGTTGAAGGGGTCGAGGCATTAACACCTGCGCTCCTCCTCTAGGTCCATTTGTCCTGACAGATCTAGGGTATTTCCGAAAGGATCCTGACCGTTCATCTACTAAACGACGAAATACTCCCTTTTGATAATTGGACTCGCTGTCCTTTCTGAGCTTGAATCATGAAATTCAGCCTCTTAGAGCTTCAAACTCCCACGACTCTGAGACCTTAGATAGCTACTCTTTCTTGCATAAGGTTTCCAGACCCGGATCGCATGAACCTTTAGATGGTTCTTGGGCAATTGTCCTTGATCTTAGTCGAGTCTCTAGGTAAAGGTTCGGTACAGTTCCAATGTTTATGGGGTAATTCTCGGGGAAGAGTTCTCTCAAGGAGCCTTCCTAGAATATTACGAGAATCAAGTAAACAAGGCGATTCTCGATGGAGCAAACTCATGCCCCAGAGTTAATCATTTGTACAGAAACCAACTATGGCATGTAAGTATACACATGCATCCATTATTTCCAGTCTAAAACACCAAGCAATCATTCCACACAGAAAATATTATGGGCGTATAAACATGAGCATGTATTCATAATATTCAATTCAAAATACAAGGCATAAAAAACTTATCAGATCCACCGGGTGTGATGCAACTGCTGAGAGGGGTGCTCGTTTCCACCCAACTGTAGGGTCAGTGACTCCAAACGGATTTACCACTAGCCACCCCCGAGCTAGACCACAATGCTCTGAGATTCAATCTCTTACTTCCAGCTCAATGGAAGTCAATGACGAATGTTACTCTCCTTCTCCTGATACAGAAAAATAATCCAGGACGAAGGCTACTCTCCTTCTCCTATGTTCAGAACTCCCTGTGTTTCCAGAGTTTCTCCAGTTCTCTTTTGCGATCCCTGTCGCTCGCGCTCTCTCTACCCTTTACCACACTTCCTCTCTTGCCTTTTTCTTTGCAACATTGTGTGTGGTGCGAATTTCCCCATCCGTGGTCAGGGATGAGAGATTTTACGAATGGGTGGTTCACCCCCATCCCCTCATTAACTTTTGAGGAGCCTCCCCACCTACCAATCTGATGGAAAATTCATTCCAGGGTCAGAGAGTTGCTTTGGTCTTTGAGCAAGTAAAAACCAGTATGGTACTGGCTCGGTGGAAGTTAACACAACCATTCCAGGTCCCTTCCACCACCTTTCATTAGCCATCATGGTCTCTTTTAGCACATCCCTCTCTCAGCAGTCATGTAACACATATTCATAACATAATTTACATTTATCGACCTTTTATACAAAGGTCCATCAAAACAAACGTTCACACCTTCAAGTTTGCCATAGTTCCTGGCCAATATAGCTATATTTACAGACTGGGGGAAATAGGGTGTTACACATGAGTTGGTTGAGATGCTTTCTCATTTTGTCCTTGAGTGGTTATGAGATCCTAAATTTGTGGATCTTGTCTTTTTGGATTATGGAGACTAAGGAAAGTATTTAAACTCCTTATTGGGAGAGATTTTTGGAGGCTCTTTTGATAGCTCTTTGATGATAGAATCAAACAATCATGATTATGGTCTGTAAGCCCCTTCATTGGGAGAGTTGATCCCCCTCCATTGAGGAGAATGTATTCCTTCTGGTGTCTGAAGAAATTTCACTTATGTGAGAGCCTTGGAGAATGGGTCACAATTTGTGAGAAGATTTCATCACTTTGGGAAGGATAATACGCCAATTCGTTTTCCAAGCAGATCCGGAGACGTAGCCAGAAGGTTCTGGTGAACTCTGTTAACAACTCGGTGATCTCTTGTCTCATGTTTTCTTATGCATGTTTTATTTCCACAATTATGATTATTAAATACATTAAGTAATGAATTATGAGACCAATAGCATATTCACCAAGTTAATATTCAATTTGGATTCAAACCTTCATAAGTCCATTTTTTCTCCTTTAATGCAATCAAGTTCAATAGATCTGCAATTGTAAATCTAAACCTTTTTAAGTGACCTAAAACCAAATCAAATTTGGTATCAGTGTCACCCCGATTCCAGATCACTACTTCTTATGTTCTCTACCCTTACTATTTTGGGAAAAAAATTAAGAAAATATCCAAACACATCACAATAAGCACCCCTAAATAAAAAAATTTCTCAATCAAACTTAACAAAATAAACACACGTGAATAAAACCCTCTCACCATCAATATTAATGTCAAAACAAGTGACAATAAATACACTTGAAAATGAAAGTCTTTTATAAACAACATCAATAATATACACACTTGAATGTAACCCTCTCATAATCTACTCTAATGAGTGGACCTCTCATTATTGCCATATTTCATGATAGAAAATCAACACACTCATTTGGTGACATGTAAATCACTGTGACGTAGCTATAACATAAATTTTTAGGGTTAATTACAAATGAGGAGATTCGATGAAAACATGTGTACAATTATTTATTATTTAATTATTGTTAATAAGGAAGAACGTTTATGCACATTCACAGACAATTCAACAAAATAGCTGACAGTCTATCCAAGAAATCTCTAAAAGATGAACCAGGGTGGATTTATTTTGAAGAGTTTTTTAATGGATCTATAGTTAGAGAAGACAAACTACAAATCTTATAAGGTGACTAAAAACAAAATTATTATAAAGGAAAAAAGAAAAGGACAAACATTGTACTCTCAGGTTTTAGCTGAACAATCAAGAATATTCTATACTTGAAATTTTCTACACTTGGAAATTCGATTATTGTAATCAGAAGTTTCATTTGATTCTATATGAATAACAATGGAACTGTTTTTTTCGTGTGAAAAAAAAAAAGGAAGAACGTTTTTATAGGTTGTGATATCAAATGCAACCATAGAAAGGAGTGATAGTGATGATTAACATTATTTTGATTATTGAAAATGAATGAAAGGAGGGATAGTGATGATGAACATTATTTTAATTATCGAAAATTTTCAAATTTTTAAAGGAACTTTGGAGATCATCCACAATATTCTATGAACATAATATATCATTGTAACTTTGTGTATGGATAATATATATTTGTTTCCTCAACTTGCGAGATGATCAATCAATAGTCCTCTTAGCATTAAAACAAACTTACTCATGATGAATATTATTTTACAATTTTTTTAACAACAAAACAAAATAAAAATTTTGACAACAAAACAAAACAGGATAGTAAGAAAAAATATCGAATACATGAGAAAAATCTACAACATATAGATACTAATCCTCATAGATTTTCAAACCGTCATGAAAAACAAGAATAACTTATACTAGTTTCAAAGTAGCACCAGAAATGTCCAACAAAATTTTGGTCGATAATGGCTTCAATAGTTGACAATGTCCAGCGAAATCCCTAACTTGTACTAGTCGATAATGGCTTCAATAGTTGACAATGTCCAGTGAATTCCAAAGATATTATTTATGAAAGAGATGGGTGGCTTTTGGCCTTCCAAGTCTTTCTATCCTTTGGGTTACACTCTCTCACACCTTTCCACTTCCTTTTACATCTTTGTCCAACTAATTTTATATTATGTCAACTTTCAATTTCCATGAGGCTTATTTTTTAACTATTTGATCTTTTCCCATAAACTTTGCAATAGACATTTGAGGACAATATATATAGATGGTTACAATTGTTCATTTACAAAGTGAAATTTCAAAATAAATAATTTGTCTACTTTTTTTTTTGTCTGTTAGTTTGTTCGTGACCTGCGGGACTAGCCTGTGGCTGAGAAACCGTGACTTAGGGGTATCTAAGCCGTCAAAATCACCTGGGGATCGCACCTGGCTCGAGCCACACCAACCCTTAACATGGCTGGATTTTGTGTCCCCGCAGGTTTCGAACCGGCGATTTTAACATCACGGAGTATCGTAACAACACACTCCATCACCGACTGTCCTACACCTCACGGAACAATTTGTCTACTTCTTGAGTAACGATGTGTCAAAATATTTCAACTTAGACTTTGTTGTGGTACATATGCTGATATGAAATGGATCTGAACAAGAGAATGGTTGTAAGACTCAGTGCTTGCAAATGTAATTAGGCAATTAATGGAAGTTAGATAAACTATTAAATACAATGCAAATGTGAAAGTAAATGAGAGAAAAGAGAGAAAAAAGAGAAATAAATGAAAAAAAAAAGAAAAATAATAATACGAGAGAAAAGAGTAAGGAATGTGAAATGAAAGGTAAGCCTTGTTGGCCTTCCCATTACCACGTCTCTCCCTATTTCTTTTTGTACCTTCACTCTCAAAGGGATTTTTGGCCAAGAGGAGAGAATGAAAAGGAAAAGAAGGGGAGTATGCACAGAGAGCCATGAGGCACATTGTAACGAAAAATCGTTGAGAGCCATGGGCCAAATTGTAACCAAAGATTGCCGAAATGAAAATTGAGCAACCATTCAAATTTTCTTTTCTCATTTGGGTTTCCAAGGTAAAAGCTTTGTATCCATTATGTGATTGATTTTATTTTCAATAATAATTCTCGTATATGTGACTTATATGATGCTCTTATTTATGGTTAATATGTCATTTTGAGTGTGTTAATGGTTCTAAGGAAGAATTCTTAGTTGTAGTTATGTTGAGTTTACTTAGAATTTCATTCCCAGTGAGCAATTGAAGAATGCCAACAACATTGTAATGCCCATTATTCATCTTACTCTTGCATTTGAGATCAAAGGTTGTCATGAGATAGTCGTTGCAAATTAATAGTTGAGTTAAATTTGATTGCAAGAAATTAATAGTTGAGTTAAATTTGATTGAAAGAGACCATTGGCATCCCAAAACCAACATACACCTTGTGTAATTTGTGTCTATTGAGACCATTTGTTTTTATTGGCCTATTTATTATTGTGTTGCTAGCTAGTTGATGTGTATAGGATACAACAAAGTGTAGACCTAAAATCAGTGTTGCAAAGGATCGTGGGCTATAAATCCTTCGTTTAGATATCATATGCAAACTTTGAATATTTTTCCCTAATCCCTCGTTTAGGTATCATGTGCAAACTTTGAACTTTGTGCCCTTCATTCTTTCAAACTTAATGTTTTGGAGTGGTTCTACAGGAGGGACCACCTAACACATAAGATAAAATGATTATTGTCTTCATCTTGTTATTATTACCTTTTTTCTTCAAATATGCACATAAGGTAGCCTCCTAAAGTATAAATTTGAACACTTTTGTTCAACACAATAGTCGTCGGAAATTTCATTATAAAAATCTCTAGGAAGCAAGCTTCAAGATGCATGTGGGATGTCTCGCCAAGGGGAAAAAAATAAAAGTTCCAAGAACATATGGCATATTGATATACATCCAGATTTGAATCTAGGTCTTGCCTAAGTAATCCTGATGAGTTACTGATTCCTTTAGATCTAAAAAAAAACAAAGTTAAAACCAAAATCTCGTCATTGTGCATTTGTTATAATATAACACATATATGTTATAATACTCATGATCATAAACATATTATGAAGTTTTTATATGTTATGAATTGTATTTAATAAATATTTTGAGTATGGTCGTGACCTCTTTTATTAACATATTTCTCTTTTGTGAATATCTTGAAATTGTTTTTATAACCATAAAAAATCATTTTCTTTTCTCCTATTATATTTTTATTTAATTATATATATATATATATATTGACACAAGTATTTTAAGGTTGTTGTGAATTTACTTGAAGGTTGTGTTGAATTTGTCCAACGAACTTTAATATTGCATCACATACACAATTGAATGTAAGCCTTTGATGATCAACATAAGCTTTTCATTCAACCATGGCAATAAGCACACCTTAATGGGATTTTTCATCATCAACTTTCACAATGATAAGCACACTTTAATGGAAGTATTTCATTATCAACTTCAACAATAGGCACATTGAATGGGACCCTCTAATAATCAACCTTAATATCCGAAGACAATAGTCACACGCTAAATGAAAGTTTTTCATAGTCAACCACAACAATAAGCCCACATGAATTTATATATTTTATAATCAACCTCAATAATAAAAATACTTGAATGGAATTCTCTCATAATAAAATATAATGTTAAAACTTGAATGGAGGTCTTTCATAATCATCCTTAACAATATGCACACCTAAATGGAAGAACCCTTCCATAATCAATAGACATTTTTGTTATGCATTTTACAAGTCTAAATACCTCTCTATCATCAACTAAAACTTCAAGTACTATAAATCCAACCTTGACACCTTTTGAGGATGAATCTATGATGGACGAAGACTATGAATAATTAATAACTAGCATACCCCTAAAGTAGGGGAAAGGGAACACTAAAGTGAATTGTGGTGGTTATGTTGTTTAAAGATCACAAGATTTTGTTTTTGGATGGAAAATGAATGCTTCAAAAGTTCAATCTTCATCATACACCTCATGAAATATTTCCATTGATCATGTAATTCCAAATCCGAATCGCCCAGCTGCATGCCCAGCTGCAATACTCACAGATATGTAATTGTGACTTTTCCAAAGAGAAATAGAAGAGGAAGAAGAGGTAGTGATTAAGAGAGTGAAGAGATGATGATGGAGCGAAATCAGAGGATAGTGTTTGGAGAATGAAGGAAACATGAAGTGAAGAGGGGATGCAGGGGGTGTCAGGAAGGATGGGCAGGTGGAGTATGTTACAAGATGGAACATAGAACAATTAGTAGATGAAACATGGTGGTTTGCAAGACAAAACATAAACCAAATATCGATTGACATGTGTTGGTGTTCGAGAGGCTCTTGACAGACGATGAAACTTATCAACCCTAGTTGTTATTTCTAATGGAGGATTAAAGAACAATGTAGTGGTAATATATAAAGATAATTTTCCAAGGAGTATTAGAAATGGAGGAAATGGAAGGTTACTGCTATATATCAAGACATTTTTTTGGGTAACCAATACAATTCAATTAGAGGTTGGAAATAATCGACTCAAATGAGATATATAGTTCAAAGTACACGAGAATGTCATCACCTCAACAATTTTTACCAACAATGACTCACTGACTCCCAATGACAAGCTCTCAAGATTAGAGTTTCATCAATATTGCATATGAAATTCACCCATAGGAGGATGAGGAAAAACCTACCAATGGAGGTGACCATTGAAGCACCAAACCTCTTGAGTACTTCCCATATCATTTCTATTTGTTAGCAATCTATATACACAATTTCATTTAGAATATTCAAAACACAAACAATTGAATGTTTTTTGGGGGCTTGGAGTCAAGTTATCTAGTAAAGATGGATTTGATCCCTATTCTAGGCCATAATGTTTTGCTTGTGAGAACATTTTCATCTAGAAATGCCAAAAGAATCAAAGGACCAATACACCAAAACGACTTTCTCAATTGTAATTCTACAACCGTTCGAATTTTTAATTTTTCAAAAGTGCTAGAGACGATTGGTTTGTGAAAGACAGTTGACACATCCAACTCACAATGAAGGATTTAAATTACTACACAAATTCTCATCGTCTTCACTTATTCCATGAAAAATCATTACCTTAGAGAAGTGGCTTTTGTGAACATGCATATGTAGTGTTCCATAAGTTAGGTAGTTCAAAAGATGGTTTGTGTTCTCTTATCATTTTCAATACCACCACCCCAAAGATATACACGTCATACTCCTATAGTGCCTCTATAATGTAAAACCTATCATAACTCATTGGCCAATCAACAATGATGTTAGTCATCATTGGTTGTTATCTACAAATGTGGGCTAACTCATCAACAATATTCAAGGAAAACCATGCCACCTGAAATGACATGTTGGTGGTTTGTAAGGGGGTAGGCTTCCACTCCTACTAGAAGCCTATGGGTTTTGGGTTGTTAACTTGTTTCCTTATATCCAAGGGAAGATGAGCTCTTAGCCAATTGGAAGTAGTTTTATGTCTTACTCCATGACCAAAAGACAGTTTCAGCCTAGATAGTGTCCACAAGAAAACAAGTATCCCTTGTGGTCATCGTTGTGGCTATCTCTAATTGGGTCATGTGCTTAGTGACCTTTATATCTTCTCATATATATAAAATGTTATGATTTTCCAGTGTTGACTCTCATAACCTTATATAATGTTTGAATAATTAATATGTTCATATCTAAAACGAACTTCCACAAGAAAGTAAATTTACCTTTCTTTATTTATTGAAATGATGGGATGAACCTAACTTAAACCTTATATTTTTAATAACCTTTATAATCCTCATTAATGAATGTTCTCAAGAAATTTTAAAACTTACTTCCTACCATATATATAAAACCAACTTACATAAGAAATTACATTTACCTTCCTTTATTTACTATTTATAGAGATGATGGGATCAACCTAAGTTAAACAATATAATTTTGATAGCCTTTATAATCCTCATTAATGAATGTTCTTAGGCATTTTAAAACTTACTTCAATTAACATATGGTGAAACTTATTTTCTACGTTACCTAACAATCAACCATGCCTTGCAAGGGTTTGTGGAAAGCATTTCCACGAGGCTTTAATGAGTGTGACTTATGAGAGGAATTGTTTTACTTTTAAAACCACAATTTAATTTTGATAGAAAAAATAAAAAAATAGAGTTAAAGGTGAACAAAATCAAAGGTTCAAAGATATTTTTCAATACATTTATGAGTCCAATCGGAAAGCTAAATGTGAAGAAGCAAGAATTTGGATTACTTATGGTTAATATGTTTGAAGTAAAATTATAACAACATGTCATAAATTATTTTATGACAGAGAGATCATTTTATGTTTCTTTTATAATTGGTAGCAACGAAATTTAGGGTAAGATCTGTGAAAATTTCAATTGTTAATTCATAGTGTTAGAGAAGTGTTGGAGCTATCACTGAAAAGTTAGGGAAAAAAAATTCTCCCTAATTGTATGGTTGACATCCTTGTATGGGAACGCTACTGCTTGTAAAAGACCAAGCATTTCTCGCATAACCTTCATCAATGAAAATGGAATCTAAGTTTAGAGCTTGCGGCCAACAAATAGTGTTACTTATTGCCATCGTCTATGTACTAGAGGAACAATTTTGTAAGACCAATAGAATAGGATGGGGAGGAGGTGTCAGAGGACATGACAAAGGGAAAACGTATATACACACAAAGCATAGGACATATGGAAATCTTCAATTCTCCCAAAGCACATGACAAACATAAATTTTCAATTCACCCAAACCATGTGATAAAAATATTTTTTCTATATGCTCTCAACAGATGACGAAAGATTCTAGAAAGATTGTGCCCCTATAAAACCACCTTCGATGTAATTACCACATCCCCTCTTCGAAGCACAATAGATGCATGGCAATACAAGTATTGTTAGAAAGATTAGAATACAAAATTGGTTTTAGGTAATAGGATAGTTAATCAATGTGAAATAATGTGAAGTTTCGTTCTATTTAATTATTCTTGTAAATATCTTTACGATGGCTTCTTTGTGATGCCTTAATCTTATAAGCCAAACTTTCACTTTTATTTGTCTCATCTTAAATAATTAAAAGGAAAAAATATTATCCTCCCAAACTACCTACTAATTAACATAAAACATTGTTACTTTCCAAATATGTTGGTGAAACATATCACAATATCACTAAACTGTAATGAACAACTTAATACTCATTAACTCGTCAGTAAAACAATGATTTGTTCCAACAATTCTTCCCATTGCAACATAATGATAATGCCTTCATTTATTTTGATGGCTTGCCACTCTCACATAGTTTTAATCTTTCGACATAAAAGGTTTAGTTTTTTAATACTTTAGACATAAAATCAATACAGAGGAAATTTGTTATTTTTCGTAAATATTTAAACTTAGACATAGTTTTTTATTTTAATATTGAAACAAAAATCTAATATAATAAAAATAATTTAGGTTAACTAATTTTATACATTTACTTTTATTCAATACAGAGAAAATTTGTTATTTTTCGTAAATGTCTAAACTTAGACATAGTTTTTTATTTTAATATTTAAACAAAAATCTAATATAATAGAAATAATTTAGGTTAACTAATTTTATACCTTTACTTTTATTCAATACAGAGGAAATTTGTTATTTTTCGTAAATGTCTAAACTTAGACATAGTTTTTTATTTTAATATTTAAACAAAAAAAATCTAATATAATACATTTACGTTTATTCAATACAGAGGAAATTTGTTACTTTTCGTAAATGTCTAAACTTAGACATGGTTTTTTATTTTAATATTTAAACAAAAATCTAATATAATAGAAATAATTTAGGTTAACTAATTTTATACCTTTACTTTTTATTCAATACATAGGAAATTTGTTATTTTTTCGTAAATGTCTAAACTTAGACATAGTTTTTTATTTTAATATTTAAAAAAAAAATCTAATATAATAGAAATAATTTATGTTAACTAATTTTATACCTTTACTTTTATCTGCTAAAACTTTCAATACTTTGGAGAATTGACAAAACAGCTGGGGTACTGTCTGCTAAAACTTTCAATACTTTGGAGAATTGACAAAACAGCTGGGGTACTGTAGAGTACCGCCTTATCCTCCTCTTCATCCTCTTCTCTTGCCGTTAATCGAACTCGCGACCTCAGTTGCAATAGATATATTGACAACCAAGAGACTCAGGGAACCACGGCATTTTTTGTTTTGGCGATTTTATTTTTATATACGAGTATTTAAAATATACTGTTCGCTTATTTTTGGTCCTCAAAAAACGAACTCAAATTCCCTATTTTGATTTGAACGCTACTTAAATGCTCTGTGGACATATATATTGGAAAATATTTTTTTAATTACCATATTTCCAATTTAATATTAAGAAACAATTTATTATCATTATTATTACAATTCAATAAAGATTATTATTATTATTTAAATTAACATTTATTATTATCAAGTCAATGGGTTAACATAAACATTGTAGGAAATTTGAGGTGGATGTCTTGGTCAAGGGTAGAAGGAGCTTGTGTTACTTTTGGTGTTTTATGTTGTAATATATTTTTTTCTTGTATTCGGTGGAATTGATAACTAGTTAGGCTCATACTCGTATGACACGGGTCAATTCCAACCGCTACCATTATAACCTCCAAGCATGTTAATGTGGCCCCACACGTAGTACACAAGGTAAGCCGAGGTTTCAAACCAATGACCTCACATAACAAAGTGCCTTAACAATACACTCCATCACATACTGTTCTACACCTCAAGGGCATTCCATGTTGCAATATAGCAATAACAAATATCGACAACTCTTTTTATTAGACACTATAAATATTTGGGTTCACAAATCGAGGAGGTTTTTCCTCTCTATGTTCTTGAAATGCACACACTTCCTAGTGCCACATTTAAGTAAAACTTTTAATCATTTTGGGTTTGCATAATCTAGCGCATCAAGTACATCATCCTCTGATAGTTGTAAAAGTTTGTTATTGCACCCAACGTGGGAATTAATTGTGTTTCATAAACATTCAAGTATGGGTTTGATATTAGATTCCTAAGTTTTGCGTCTTTCCCTAGTTGGCTTGTCCATTAATTATTAATGCCTTGGGAACATTTTTATTAATATTTAAGATTCAACACAATGGAACAATGCAAGCCCTTCCCATGGATCCAATGCCCAAATATAAATGAGTTTCGTGAAATTTCAAGCCCGCATGGCATAATGATGTCAACATAGGAGTATTGAGAGAATAGATGGTAGCCCCAAAGAATACCAATTGGTAACATGATGAATCTTATGAGATATGTCAGTGAACCTTTTGCGTTGAAAATTGTCTAAATTCTTGTCGTTTGATTTTGAATGGAACTTTACTAGGCTCTATAATATTTTAGGTCCACCTAAGCAAGTAAATTCTACCCTCTGTGTTCTCAATTTCGATAAATTTGTTTTCCATACCCAACACTAGAATTAACTACACTCTATATTATTTTTGACTTGCTAGGACATGTGAAATAAATCCCTTGTGTTCTCAAGATGTGTGATTGTTTCACTAAATTAGATGAGGCACTAAACCAATCTTCATTAGTATTTTAGGTCTTAAACACACTAGGGATGTATTTAAATAATCAAGCCAAGGATTGCACGAAAGATGGAATTCAACACAAGGATGTCGACATTGTAAGGTGGTAGGACAAAGAAACCAATTTAGACCACCACGTGGCATGGATAATGCCAATAATAAAGGATCGATAACACATGTGTCATTTCTATGAAGTGATATGTGGCATTGTTGCAAGTAAAAGGACCCTTCCTTTATCAAAATTCTTCAAAGTTTTTAAGCCCCAAATTGGAAAGGGGCTTAGTTGAATCTCACAATGCAATGTGAGTGTTCCTAGATGAAAGGATTTCCTTCTCCATGTTTGAACTTGCATAGATCCTTTCCCAAACCCAATGTTATACTAACCTATATATCGTAATATTTTTCGATCTAAGAACCCAAGCAAACATTAACCCTTATGTTCTTCAATGTTGTATGGATCCTTCCCCAAACATAATCATTGATTTAATCACATTTTATAATATTTTGGGTCTAGAAGGTGGGTTGCAATGAAATTCTTATGTCCTAGTTACACAATTTTTCAAAAAAAAAATGTTCTTAATCTTCAAGTTCTAAATACCCCACTGCTACATAGCACCATCTAATTGTTACAAGTACCATGCCAACTTGAATTTTGTTGAGACATAATGCCACATGAAATACTTTGTTTACTTTGCATACCTACAAAAGAAATTTTGTTGACATCATCTATGATGACATAGCATAACCTAAACTTTGCCATGTAACTCTATGATCTATCCATGTATGTTCAATCAACATCTTGCTGATCGTTTCCTTGTACATATAACATTGTTGACATCATTTTGATGACATGACATAACCTAAACTTGCCATGTACCTCTATGATGTATGTTCAATCAACATCTTGCCCATTTTTTCCTTGTACACATAGCATGGAGCGATTTGGAGAGAAACAAACCCATCAACCATTTAAATTTTTTTTTTTAAATAAAGGATATAAGGACTAAAACAAATTTTATTTTAAATTTCAAATTAATTATTTTCTTTAATACATTTGCTATATAAATTTATTATTTAGAAATTCAATGTGATTGATGACTTGGCTTGTCAAATATGCTTTTTCGCTTCAGCTCCTCCATCAATTGTTTTGATAAAAGGAGCATTCTAAACTCTTTTGGTTTTGGATATAAAGGAGGCAATCATGTGGCCTTTAGTCTTACGAGTAAGTGTATCCATTTTTTGGTAATTTGAAATGCATTCTCTTTAGAGATTCCAAGAGAGAGCAAAACGAAGGGTTCTAGAAGTGTTTGAACTTTATGGTAATTAAGAGAATTGGGTGCCTCACGAAGATGTTCATGAAGTGTTTGAACTTTATGGTAATTAAGAGAATTGGGTGCTTTTGAATTTTATTGTCACTTTTAAAGATGTTTATGAAGAATTTGAGAGATGGTTTGGTGTCAAATTTGTGTAAACAATGAGGACACACTTGTTATATAATTTCCAGAGAATGTTTCTGGTGGTTTTGGTGCAATAAATTATGATGAAGTACATGTTCTAGGTGGCTTGCACAAGAAAAAGATAAAATAAGCTTGCACTTCAACAACATACAAAATTTCGAGAGCTATAAGGTCCTCATAGGTAGTGGGGTCATCTACTAACCCTCTTGCACCGTATGAGCTCAAAATGCTTGACCTTCTTCTAGGGCATAAAGTGACATATTCTTATAGAACTACAAATCCCCAAAAGGGCTTCATGTCCTAGAACAACTAACTAATCCTTCTCTAGTTAAAGCAACTTAATTCATAACTTACACAACAATTGTACTTAGCAACAAAAGAACATATTGTGCAAGCAAAACACATGAAAACACCAAGATTCAAATTGTAAACATAGCTTCCAAAATTTCATTAATTGTAAACATAATTTCCAAGATTTCATTCATTTTCGATAAAAATATTTTATATCTATAACTTCAAAAGTTAACTCAATCAATTAAACCATCCACCCAAGACAGGGTATTGATAAAAAAACCATAAATCACAATCTAATCAAATCCATCAAGAATACCAACACATAAAACAACTACCGCTATATGCTAAAAACTTCTAGTACTTTGAAGAGTTCCATATTTTCTCTGAAAACACGCAAATCGATATATGCTAAAAACTTCCAATTCGTTAGAGAATTTCTCCGAAAATACCGACAAAATAGTTGGATACTGTATAGTACCCCCTTCTTCATCTTTCTTCTCCACTTGCCGCGAATCGAACTCGCGACTTCTCTTACGATGCGTACATTGACAACCAAGAGACTAGCGAGGAACAACGACATATATACCTCGGCGTTTTTATCTTTTATACCAATGTTTTATCTTCTATACTTCTTTATTCATTAAACGAAGTCAAATTCCCCATTTTGGTTTGAAGGCTCTATGTACTTACATATTTAGAATTTGTTTTTTAAATAACAATTTAAAAAAAGATTATTCAATAAAGATTATTTGAATATTTAAAAAATATATATATTTAATAAAAATTATTATTATTGTTTAATTTAATCATCTCTTATCATCAAGCCAAAATGGGTGAACATAGACATTGCAGGAAATTGGGGATAATGTCTTGCTCAAGGGTAGAAGTAGCTTGTGTTATTTTTGGTTTTCATGTTGCAATATAACATTAACAAATATGGGTAGTCTCCCTTATTGGACACTCTATAAATATTATGGTTCACAAATGGACTTGGTTTTTCCTCTTTATGTTCCGCAATTGTACAAGTTCATAGTATCACATTCAACTATAGTTTTTAATCATTTCAGGTCTACTTAATGTAGTACATTAAGTACCTCAACTTTTAGTTGTAAAGGTTCTTCTTACACTCAACGAGGAAATTAATTGTGTTTCATAAACATTCAAGTATGGGTATGCTATTAGATTCCTAGGTTTTGGGTCTTCCCTAGTTGGACTGTACTTTACTTATTGAGATAAGGGGTTTTGTGCCTTTGAATA